>JAXGGA010001450.1:0-152223 GCA_038373865.1 Uloborus plumipes | reverse complement strand
ATAATGAATTGAAACAATACCAAAGAACCGGCCATCACAGGGGCATGAAAATTGATGGAGAGGGTAGAAGGGTGTATAGAAACTGTTGTAATTGCCCAGATACACAGCTTACACCTTGTCATATCTTTGAGTGCCAGCAGTAAGTGCGAACCTGAGAGAAATTGGTGTATTGCTGTCACTTATAGACCTTCATGACGATAACATCCAACAAATCGCAAAAGCAGTTATAAGGATCCATGGAGTTATTTAGTTCGGCTAAGTCATAGACACGACGAAAAAAAAAAAAAAAAACAGTTCAAAAGTAATAATTGAACACTATTATTTGGTTGAAATGCTCATTTTTGGTCGATTCAAACACTTTTTGGACCGTCCCTAAATGGGGACGCTAGGTATCAATGGGTTAATCAAGTTGAGGTTTATTAGGGGAAGACGCCGTATTTTGGAAGATGCCGTGTATCATGTGTAGGCCCGTGATTTAGGGGGGAGAGGGGGGGGGCAATTGCCCCTTCTGACTTTGAGAAATCAATGTATTTATAAAAAGTGGGCGTGGTTTTTGTTGTTTTCTGGTAAAATTGTACTGTGTTTTTACCCTTTGTCCCCCCTCCCCTGAAAAAAATTGAAATGACCGGCCTGATCATGTGTTTCGCCCACAAGCAACAAAAACAGCTAGCCAGTCATTTAGAAGAAAAGAAGCATAGGCATTTAAAATATATACATAAATTGGTTTTTATTCACCGCAGGTTTAACCCATTAATATATGCCTAGCGTCCCTTTTCAGGGACGGTCCAGAAAAGCGTCTGAATTTCCCAAAAATGAACATTTCAACCAAATAATAGTGTTCAATGAGTACCTTGGTATTGTTTCAATTCGTTATTAACAGATTGCAGCTCATAATCATTCTAACGTGTGTTCCGTAGCAGTTTTAAATACGATGTTTATCAAAAATGACATCGTTCACAATCTCAAGAAAAACGCTAAGTTTTCAAAGCGATTCCCAGCTTCCCAGTTTATGTTCATTGCTGATTTTATTTCTTTTTATAAAATGTCTTTTTAAATATTATATCGTAGGCAGAAAAAAAATAGTAAAAAAAGTATGTATCCTCTGGGGTCTTCGTAACTGTTAAGGGACGAATTTTCTTTCCTTAATAAAAAAAATTATTTTTTGCATAATATTTTTTTAATTATTTTTTCTGTCCATTAAACCCAGTATACAAAATATCTTTGGAAAAAAAAAGTTGGGCATTAATGGGTTAAGGGGTGTTTTTATAGTATTTTGCTATTTTCACGGCTCTGATGAGTACCCGAAATAGAGGAAGTGCCTTTGACTGTAAGAAGCCGTATTTTCGTTTGGGGAAAACGCCGTACCTTTTCGACACGACTTAGAGAAGGAAAGGATCCTACTCGAAACATAGACGTAGACAACTAAACCGAAGTGTCCGGAAAAATGTGATTCGATGAAATACATTGTATGCAGCAGTTGGCGCAAAAACATCCTCGTATAAGGCATCTTCCCCCTACGGCAATGTGTCTTACTTCATCTTCCCCAGTGGTATGTGGACGTGGAGGATGCTCAAAAAATAGAAAGGTTTTGTAATTATTAATTTTCGGCGGTGAAACATTGTTTCTCAAATCAAAACCTGTTTTTTTTTTTTTTTTTTTTTTTTTTTAACCAATCACAAAAGTCCATATTTTGTGGATAAATTGGATTTCTAAAAATAAAACCAAAGCCCCCTATTTCATATAGATTAACGTTGAAAACGACGTCGCCTTCCCCTAATCCACCTTATTCTCTCTTTTTTTAATACGCTTTTATTAGTTTCACATGTGGGTTTGTATGTATGTAACTCTGAATAAAAGATAAAACTCATATTCTTTACGAATATAAAAGTAATATATTTAATACTATTATCAATACTAAAGGTTAAACTATATTACATGTTGATGTATGTAAGTGAATGTAAACTTAGCGGATATTCAATCGTTTTAAAAATCTTCTTCTTAGTTTGATTAACTATAAAAGCTTATGTTTTAGTTTTTTTAACTATATTTAGGATTATTCTTTTCGTCTAGGACTGCCCCAAAGGTTCGAAAGATTTCCGGTCCGAGCAATGTGCCAGGTTCAACTCGGTGCCTCACGAAGAGAGATACTACAGCTGGGAGCCTTATAACAACCGTAAGGACACTGCTCTCCATTACGTTTTTTTTTTCTTCTTTGAGAAATAATTTTATTTTAACCCCTTATGCCCCGCATTAATTTCTAAATGGATGTCCATACAGTGTAACCTCTTCAGCTCAATGTCCCACACTGCAAAAAGTGAACTGTTTTTACAGTATAATACTGGCAGCAGAGGTTCCGTTTTAAAACTAAAATGCACGGTAATCTACACTGAAGTGACAAAAGTCATGGGATACCTCTTAATATCGTGTCGGCCCTCCTTTTGCCCGGCGAAGTGCAACAACTCGACGTGGCATGGACTCAACAAGCCGTTGGAAGTCTTCTGCAGGAATATTGAGCCATGCTGTCTCGATAGACGTCCATAATTGTGAAAGCGTTGATGGGGCAGGATTTTGGGCACGAACAGACCTCTCGATGGTGTCCCATAAATGCTCAATGGGATTCATGTCGGGCGATCTAGGTGGCCAAATCATTCGTTGGAATTGTCCAGAATTTTCTTCAAACCAATTGCGAACAGTTGTTGCCCGGTGACATGGCGCATTGTCATCCATAAAAATCCCATCGTTGTTTGGGTACATGAAGTCCATGAATGGCTGCAAGTGATCTCCAAGTAGCTGCACATAAGCATTTCCAGTCAATGTTCGGTCCAGTCGCACTAGAGGACCAAGTCCATGCCATGAAAAAACAGCCCACACCATTACGGAGCCACCACCAGCTTGAACAGTGCCTTGCTGACAGTTTGGGTCCATGGCTTCGTGGGGTCTGCGCCACACTCGAACCCTACCATCGGCTCTTACCAGCTGAAATCGTGACTCATCGGACCAGGCCACGGTTTTCCATTCATCTAGGGACCAACCGATATGCTCACGTGCCCACGAGAGTCGCTGCAAGCGATGTCGTTCTGTCAGTAAAGGCACTCGAGTCGGTCTTCTGCTGGAATAGCCCAAGAAATCCAAATTTCTCCGCACAGTTCTAGCAGACACGTCCATTGTACGTCCCACATTGATTTCTACGGTGATTTGACGCAGTGTTGCTTGTCTGTTAGAATTTACGACTCTTTGCAGACGTCGCCGGTCTCGATCTTTAAGTGCAGGCGGTCGACCACTGCGCTGTCCATGGTGGGATGTTATGCCTGAAATTTAATACTCTCGGCACACTCTTGACACAGTGGATCTGGGAATGTTGAATTCTCTAACGATTTCCGAAATGGCATGACCCATGCGTCTAGCTCCAACTAATATTCCGCGTTCAAAGTCTGTTAATTCACGTCGTGCGGTCATCATCACGTTAAAACCTCTTCACATGAATAACTTGAACAGAAATGAAAGCTCTGTAAAAGCACTGCGCATTTATACCTGTTCTATGCGATGCTACTGCCATCTGAAAATTTGCATATTGCTATCCCATGACTTTTGTCACTTCAGTGTATATACATAAAAGACTATCTATATACATAAAAGACTACTTTTGTATCCGTATGTCCGGGGTAATCTTCCAAACTACTGAACCGATTTTAACCATTTTTTCACCGTAGATAGCTACAGTAACAGGGAGCAGGATAAGCTATAATTTATTTCTAAAAAGCTTAGTTTAAAAAAGTTATTATGGAAAATAGTAAATTTCATGTCATTTCCACATTAAATGATTAAATTTTCAACTCATTGTTGCAAAATTTCGTTGCCTCGCAACAACAATATTAATAGTAATCATGATGAAAATTTTGAACCAAGGCTTCTCTGGAGTAAGTATGAAATTTATTACATAAATTAATTTTATTAAGCAAATTAATCAACGACACCCACTGAAGATGACCGCCGCAGTTGCGATCGAAACGTATGGATTAAAGCCATTCAGACCACGGCACAACAGCCCGGAATCCTTAACTAGTATTTACTCCGGCCGTGAAAGCCTTCATTCTTACATGAAATTTATTGCTTTCTTATGATTTTTATAGTCTTCTATGCCAATAATTAGAGCCACTATATAGACAGGCCGACGCATCAAGATTAAGTTTCACCACTTTGGATCCAATTCCTTAACTTTTACTTTCAAATTTTCATTGTTGCGGAGTAGGGTTACCAGAAAAAAGTTTTGGCACATTGCTAAGCTTTGCCAAATCCACGTGCCGCTAACAATTGTTCACAGTGAAAAATTACCAAAACGCGATTACTAACCAGAAAAGACAACCACTCAAACACACAAACACGTGCTGGATCCAAAGTGGTGAAACTTAATCTTGATGCGCCGGCTCGTATATATAGGGGCCTTACCAATAATCGATACCGGATTAAATAAAAAGAAAATCGATATTGGCAACAGTTAGAAAATGTTTTTTTGGAAAATCACACGGATAAAATAAATAACGCATTTAAGTTTGATTTCACGTTCTTCTTCACACCCAGTTAATTTACCGCTCTACTGGGCTTATTTGAAAGTCATATATTTATTTTCTTGGATTTGGCGTGTTGCATTTAAACCCGTGCGACGCCGGGCACATCAGCTAGTAAACTATAAACGAACAATTTTCTAGTTTCTTACTGTTAAGTTTTCAATTTTACTGTTTATTGCCCTAAAATTTAGCTGTGTTATACTGTAACAAGAAGTTCTGTCAAGAACTAAACGAGCCTACTTTCCCGTACATCGACATCGGCATTCTAGCATCTGATCATTATTCTCTGAAGCTGATTTCTAAAAGCAAAATATACCCCTCTCATCAGATGAAATAGACACATAAAAAGTAAATAAATGAATAAATAAAGTTTTGTCGCACCTTTTAAAGAATGTAACTGTTACAGTTCTTCCGTAGAAAAATTCCTCAATTGTTTTCAAAAAAAAAATTAAAAGTACAAAGTACATCAAAACACATTTTATCAAAGAAAGAAAAAAAAAAAGAAAAAAAAAACTCGTCCGTAGATAAAATGTCTCGAATTTCACTTTTAAACCGTTGCCAGTTGTTAAATATAAATAAAGAATAAAATGCCCTCGTGAATGAAACATTTTTGTTACAAAAAAAATCGTCTGCCAAAAATAATAATAATAATAATAATAATAAATTCAATAAAACAAATGAATAAATAAACAAAAAATCGTCTGCACAGTCAGTCATTTTTTTTTCGGACTGTTTACTCAAAAGTTATTAGGGGTGACAGCTTGCTTGAGCGGTTCAATGTTGAACGAAAAATTGTTCAAATCGGAAATGTAAATACGGGAATGAAGTATTCTTGAAAAGTTCTTTCCAACAAAAAAAAGTTTGTCCAAATCGGACTGTTCATTCAAAAGTTATTAGGGGGGGACAGACAGACCGACCGACCGACCGACCGACCGACACACAAATTCCCCATCTCAATACCCTACTTTCAAATTTTTAATTTTTCGATATTCATTTTACCTTTTTATTTTTTTCACTTGGCGATATTTTTTTTTTTGACTTGGCGATATTTTTTAACTTGGCGATATTTTTTGGACTTGGCGATATTTTTTAGATGCATTAAGCTACTTTTAATACTTTTTTCGTCTTTCTTTTATTTTTAACGGGAAAGTAGGCTAAAAACAACAGTACAATACTGTCAGCAGAGGTTCCAGGATAAAACTGTAAAATACACGGTAACCCTAGCAGCATCTCATCGGCCGATGATCGGCTATTCATCGAAACCCGATGAATTTCTTATCTGCCGATGATCGGATTCGATGAGTTCTCATCGGGAATTGCTCCAATATGTCGTTTTGCTCGAAATACGATGAGATTTGGAGCAATTTACGAGCAGTGCAGTCCCGTGTCGATGAATTTAGGATCCATTTTGGACGCTCGGCTTATTTTCATCGGGAAAGTGGATCGGAAGGATATCGATTTCCGATGAAAAGTAGCTCATCGAAAACCGTGCTCGGATACTGACCGGAACGATGTCGTCGTGCGTTACGGGATCAGTTTACGAGGAGTTCGATGATCGGCCGAGCAAAATCCGATGAGTTGATGCTACTTGGGAATAAACTGTTAAATTAACAATTTTAGTTTATTACTGTAAAATTAGCAATTTTAGTTTAGTACTTTAAAAGTAGCAATTTTACTGTTTATTACTGTAAAATTAACAATTTTTACAATTTATTACAATAAAATTATCTGCATTATGCTGTAAAAACAAATTTCATTTTTTACAGTGCAAGGGACCACCAAAATACGCCGAATTAAGCATGTGTGCGCTTAGTGAGGTTTCGTAATTTTAACAATTAAAAGTGTTTTATGCATTGCTTATTATATAGTGCTTTTACTATTCATGCAATAAGAACTAATTTCAGTAAACAATTTCTCCTTTCATTCTTTTCTTACTTCCTTTTACGCAGTAAAGGAAGTATTGTAATCGTGAAAAAAATTTCATTCAAATTTCAGTCTAAATTTGGGTTTTGCTCACCTCCAAATGAATATTGAGTAGTTTTTTTTTTTTTTTTTTACCCGTCAGCACGTGCATATGAACCTAACAACATATAAACAGCCGAAAAATCCTTTTCGACAATCCCCGAGTTCGTTACGACGAGTTTACTTACTGAAAACAATATGCCGTTTACGCTTCTAAAAGTTTGGTATGTAGAAACTAATGGGGGTCTTGTTATGCACCTCCCCTTGTGGATGCATTCGAATGTCGAGGGGTTCTTGTACCCTTTTGTTGGGATAAATCAGTGATGATTTCAATGCAGACTGAAGTGATACGATTTGGCACGATCACTTGGCGATATATCCACAAGCTTTTAGTCGCCAAGGTGGTGACAAATGATTAAAAACAATATTGGAGAAAAAAAATATTTTTTTTTTGAATTTGGGTTCAAATTGGCGCTATTGGCGATAGCTTGTGAAAAATCCACCGAATGATGTTAAAATCGGCGAGATTTAGAAAATGAATAATTGTTAAACTTTTTTTGCATTTTTTCGTGGCAAACTAGGGGTGTAAATGTTTGAATTGCTACAACAGATTTTTTTTCAAATAAAAGTACGTAATAAAATTAGTAGAGTAATTTTGGATAAGTACCAAATCATTTTTGTGAATGAAACAATTTATGCGAGTTGTTTTGAAGAGAAATTATCTAAACGGTTTCTTCTTCTCAGCCCTAAGTCCGTGCCAGCTATACTGCAAGCCGAAA
This sequence comes from Uloborus plumipes, assembly GCA_038373865.1. Classification (NCBI taxonomy): domain Eukaryota; kingdom Metazoa; phylum Arthropoda; class Arachnida; order Araneae; family Uloboridae; genus Uloborus; species Uloborus plumipes. Next base: position 144,917 of record JAXGGA010001450.1, on the reverse strand, counting down.
GGCGACAACTTCTACAAAAGGCTCGACACCAAGGTGATTGACGGAACCGAATGTCGGGATGACGGATCTTTGGACGTGTGCATCAAAGGGCAGTGTGTGGTAAGTCATTGCATTCTCGATACGCAGTGGATACCCCGATTTTCCGTTTTCTGTCGGACCAGTTATAAAAAGCGTACAGAACGAGAAAACGTGAAATTGGAATGAATATCTAAGAGTTTTGACTTTTAGAATGTTTGTCTCTGATCCCCCCCCCCGAAAAAAACATTCGAATGGAATAGAGGAAAATCCCGGTTTCACGTTTTCCTTCGGGCCAGTAATGAAAAACGTACCAAACGGGAAAACGTAGAATCTGGGGAGTAGTTAAAGATCCAAGAGTTTTGACGCTTGAAATGTTAACACTTGTCTAAAAAAATAGCGAAACTTTCGCATGGAATACAGTGGAACCCGATTTTACGTTTTCCTTCGGATCAGTAATGAAAAACGTACCAAACGGGTAGAATCTGAGATGTAGTTAAAGCTCCAAGAGTTTTGATGATTGGAATGTTTGACACTTGTCTAAAAAATGGCAAACTATTCGAATGGAATACAGTGGAACCCCGATTTTACGTTTTCCCTCGTACCAGTAATGAAAAACGTAGAATCGGGGGCTTAGTTTAGGATCCAACAGTTTTACCATTGGAACATTTGACACTTGTCTAAAAAATCGCAACACATTCGAATGGAATACAGTCGAGCCCCGATTTTACGTTTTCCTTCGGACCAGTGATGGAAAACGTACCAAACGGGAACACATAGAATCGGGAGCGTAGTTAAAGATTCAAGAGTTTTGACACTTGGAATGTTTGATCCTGATCTAAAAATATAACAAAACATGCGAATGGAATATTGCGTTTCGAACTAGACTTCCGATGACTGGTATGAAATACCACCCTGTCCAGTGAGGATGCCATCCCGAGTTCGAATCCCGGCAAGGACATGGATGTGCTTTCTCTCTCTAGTCCTTGTCCTTTCTTTGTGTTGCTGTGCTGTGAATGCTTGCTTACCCTTTTAACGGGTCCTTATGGCATTTGTGCGTATACCGTGGAAGTCGGACTTCGCACCAAATGGCAGTACAGTTGAGAAAGTGAAGCAGCGCACTTACATTGACAGCCTGACTGTCACCAGACAACAACCAACGAACATAAATCTGTACCTCAGAATCAGAACGACATAAGTCTAAAAATGGCGATTTTCACTTTATTAGTGAATTGTATGTAGAATCTTCTTCTGCATCGACCCATATGAGAACGGTATTCTATAAAACAAATTCCTTCAGTTATTTAGCAGCATTAAAAGAGCGCAAATCCCATCCTTTGCATCTATCCGACAATCGTTCTTCCCTTCCCCTGAACAGTTACAACAATGGACTAACGTTAGTCTGGTTCTGAGGTCCAGAAATTAGGCAGTAAACATTCAAATACTATAAGCATTTGCACATTTGTGATTTTCATCGTTGCTTTTATTTTTAAGCACAAAAATTCTATTTCATTTAAATACTTCCCACCTTGCTTCTTCTCTCTATCCTTTCTGATGTAACGGTAATAGGGTTGCTTTTTCCGGAAAAAAAAATCCGAAGCTAAAGTCTTAACCCCTTTATGCACAAGTTTTTTTTAACAATTTTTTTCAATTTTTATCTGCTTTAAACTCTTACTTGGAATGGTTTACATACATTTTAGGCTTAAAATCGTTCGCCGTTGCCATATTTATTAAGTTATTTAATGTCCTGTTTATGGGATATTTCGCGTATATGTGAGCAAAATACGACCTTACTTGACTTTACTTTTGCAAAGTAATATAACAGAAGACATCTGTGATCAATTTTAAGCAAATCATTTTAAAATAGTTTAGTTTTATGAAAAATAGGTTCGAGAAAAAAAAAACTTGCTTTCTGCGGCTACCCATGCTGGATCGTTGCTTAACTGATTTGTCTGAAAATAGCTGTCAATAAATAAACTCTGATATCCAACTAGTGGCTCTATCTGGTTTTCTCAAGGACTATTTAACTTGTGAAAAACAGCTTTAGTAAAAGAATATACCCATTACAGGTTTTTGCATGCACTTTATTAGTGAAAACTAAAAGCGTCCCGTTTTAAGGCTCTACTGGGCATAAATGGGTTAATAATACAAATTCACACTGTCTTTCAAGTTAGGGGAAACAGAGTGTGCTCGGGGGGACGCTTTTCGAATTTAAAGTCTTAAACTTTCAGTTTTAAGTTATTTTTAATGACACAGATTTCAGGTGGTCTCTTTGAAAATTTTTAGTAACTGAAATCTTAAAAGGTTTAGGTGATCTTTGATGATGAAATTCTTCTATGGTCATACGACTGCTACAATTTTGAATTTTTTAACCCCTTAAATTCGGCAGAGCTCGGAATGGACCCAAGTCGCGATTTCGAAACCGGAAAAGTATGACCATATTTTTCCCCCCGGATATGTGGATCATTGCAGAGTGAAAACCGTGGAATCTGATGATAAAACACAACCTTTAGTTGCTGCAGGGCCAATATAAATTCGTTTTTTTTCCTATGTGTTAATAGTCATAGAAAAAGTTAGTCATAAAAAACATGATTTTCCACTAAAAAACTGGGTTTTCATGGTTTTTATACACCTTTTGAGCAAAGAACAAATACATAGATTAAATCTAACTTACAACTTTTCATTCATTTTTAAAAGTTCAAAGCTTTAAAATCCCCCTGAAGCACCAAAAAATAATTTTTAAATTAAATTAAAATTTAAGCTCTAGTTCTATTCTATTCTATTCTAGAAGCCAATAAACTTCGACACACATGAGGACTGCGTACTATGCGCCTTGCCTCCACAGATAGTACAATACAGATTTTATTGAAGGAAATAATTTACAACACAGAGAAGGAAGTTGCACCCAGGGCAAAGGCGGGAATCGAACCCGCGCCTCTTAAGCTCTAGTTCCTACCATTTTCTCCCACAAGAAATCATCTCTATAACAACGGAAAATGGCGGACGTATTTTGATGATATTATAGTTTAATTGCTGGATGTTCAGCCATTATTACCTGCTCTATTGTGCATGGTTGTAAATAAACTTATTATTTTATCAAGGTTGGAATCGTCATTGTTAAAGAAAGTTCGCACGTGTAACGGGCTTGTAACAATAGATACAATCAGTTTTTTATAATATAAGATGGTAATCTAGACAAGTTGGTGAGAAACATCACACCACATCACATGCTCCAGGGTCCCCCGTACCTACCACAACTTGTGATTTAACCGGGATAGGGCCCTGAAGAGTGCTCTGTTCTTTTTGAACCAGGACCAAGGGTCGAGCGAACCCTTGGTCCAGCACCCCCAGAGGTATCGTTTCACTTAGAGGACTTTGTGACCACGACATTTTTAACGTCCCTCAGCCACCATTAATCAAGACGGTGGGTCTTTGATCGGCTGGGATCGAACCCGGGTCCCTCCGGTCACGAGTCCGACGCTTTACCGATCGGGCCACCACGGCCCAGTTGGTGAGAGACAGTAAGCAGGGCTGCGGAGTCGGAGGAAAAATGGTCGACTCCGACTCCGACTCCGGGATTTTAAAACTTTCGACTCCGACTCCGACTCCGACTCCCGACTCCTGCTTTTTTTTTAATTCTTTTTTTTACCCAAATATGAAGAGGGAAAAACCCTAAACAAAGTTTGAAATATTAAGTCCATTTTTAAAAGTTTCATTTTTATTCATGGTCGTAACCAGGACTCACTTTAGGGGGGGGGGATAGCAAGCTGGGGTATCCCAGTCGGAGGTTATGAAAGGTCACCATGACCTCTCAGAAAGTTCAATTTTCTCAAGAATTCTCGCATGTAATTTCACCACATTTACCTCAATTCTCGGAGGTCACTGTGACCTCCCAAAAAGTCCATTTTCTCCAGAGCAAAAGACAAGTGCCGCTCTTGTCATTTGACTCCGTACAAAACTAATCCTTTTCTTGTTAAATGGCCAGACTTTATTTTAACACATTGCATTTTTGCTGCAAAGATCCGCCATTTGAAGCCCTTTTTAATGACCCTAGATGCTTAGGATTTGGATATTGGACCCTGAAAATTTGTATCTGTTAGTTTCAAAGATATGTTTTCACCTCCATAAAATTTCATCCAAATCGGAGGTGGTCGGAGTCGACATGTTTTTCAGCGACTCCGACTCCGACTCCTTTGGTCCAAAATCAGTCCGACTCCGACTCTTCGACTCCGACTCCGACTCCGACTCCGCAGCCCTGACAGTAATAACATACGATAGTACAAGGAGGAAATTTTTTTGTTAAGTTTTGCCATGCAAACGAAAAAATTAGTCCAGCCCACAAGACGCATATGTAGGCTAGCCGTGTTTTTTTTTTTTTTTTTTGAAAGCTCGGTATAAAAAAAATGATACGCTGATGCAAAAACTAATTTTTGCACATTTATATCGTAAAAAAGACTAACTTTTATCTCTTTTCGCCCGCTTTTACGAATATTTTGATTCCGAAGAGGATCGTGTGTAGAAATTAATATAGAATAAACTAAGCTTATCAAACATTTATTTTTATTTAATAGTGTAGATAGGGCAAAAAATAGCTAACCAGAAAGTTTGAATGAAGGAGCATGCACATTGAGGGTATACTTAATTTGTTGTTTATCTACAGCAGGCTTTAGAGGGAGTTTTTACAGCGCTTTGATGAGTGCTCGAAGTCGCGTCTAACGTTGAGGTAAGAAGCCGTATTGAAAAAAAAAAAAAAAAAAAATGCCGTAGCTCTTCTACACATCCTACAGAAGGAAATGCTCAGTGGCGGCGACTGGGGGGAGGGGGGGAGGGGCAAAAGGGGGCTTAAGAGTCCAGTTTCAGGTGGTTCACATGCAGATCCCAATTACTATGTCAGGGGGCCCTAGACCAAATAGTTCTTTGGGGCCCCTTGTATTCAAACTTAACAGTTTTAGTCATTAGCTAAAGCTAATTACGCGACAGACTAAAGTAATTGTAGCTGTTTTGGGGCCCCTGAATAGGGAAGGCCCTAGACCACTGCCTAGTTGGAATATTCAGGAATCAGGCCCTGTTCACATGTTCAAAACAGTCAAGTGCAGGCTCACTGTACTGTTTTGGAAATGTGAACCGTTCTTCTGTTTCTATGCACTGATGATGGGGCTTGCATTTTATAATCTCGAAACAGCCGTTTGCTGCGTTTTTATCTCATTCTAAATGTATGCATTTGTACTTTTTTAAACGTTGTCCCACTTTAGTACGAAGTTTTCGACAGCTGTTTTTTTACAAAAATTCATATTTTGTGGATAAATTGGATTTTAAGAAATAAAAATAATGCGCTATTTTACATAGGATATCGTTGGAAACTACGGCGTCTCCACCCAATGTACCGTAAATGTGGTACGGCTCGTGTGAAATAGTTTCCATGCGTATGATTCTAATCTAATTTCTTTGAAACTGAATTTTAAAAAGCCTTATATTGCTTTTATAAGGTTTCTTGCTTTTGACCTGAACTTCTTTTCAAAGTCTTCTTTCAAGCACTGAATTAAATTCGAACACTGCCTTTAATTTTAGTTCTGTCATTTTCTATATTAAAAACAATGAAACCGATTTTCGTAATTAATAGGCTTTTATTAGTTTCACATGCGGGTTTGCTTGCTTGTGGGTCATTCCATGTCAAGTGTCCCAAATTTCGAGAAAATCCCCACTCGACCACCTCCGATTTTGATGAAATTTTTTTTGGATGTACATATAAGACTTGCATGAAACCATACCAAATTATAGCTCTATAAGCCTTATGGTTTAGCCAATAAAAAATATTGAAAAAAGACTTCTTTTTCGTGTCTTGAAAAAAATGACCAAATCGTTAAGTTTGTGCTTTTATTGCTCGCGACCTAAGACGATTATCAGGCTCAAATTTGGTGATTCTGATCACTGTTTAAGGTAGAATAGCCTACTTGTGTAACAAAAGCTCCATACACTGTAGATTTTTTGCAATTTGCTGCCAAAGTTGGTAAAAAATCGTATTTTGGCAAATTTTGATCATACGTTATCAGCTTGTATCTGCTGAGAGAATGACTTTCTGAAGCTAATTCTTTCCTCGTTTGTAGCCTGATAGTTTTTCCGAAAGGTGTGCAAGTGGCATCTCGATAGCTCAAATAATTGCTTAATGATGCGAGTTGAAATTCCAGTTAAATTTCTTTTTTCTCAGTTCTGTCTCAATTTTAAAGGGCAATATCTCAAAAGGGTCATCTTGGATTTCAATTTTCTTTACATCATTGGAAAAAACACATTTTTCTTAACTAAAAAACGTTATTTTCATTTTTGAGACTAACCAGTTTCAAGGGATATTGCAGATCAAAAATGTGTCATCATTCAACGTGAAATCAAAGAAAAAAAGACATATACCTTAAAAGTTGATGTCAATTTGTTCTATTAAAAGTTACAGGAGCTATTGTACTTATGTTCTGATAAAAAAAACCTTTTTTAGATGTTTTTGAACTTTAGTTTTTGTGTGCGCATCCGTGAAAACTCAAGAAATGGCAAAAAATAAAGTTTCGTTTTTAACAAAAATAATTATCTTCTTATCGTTGCTATAAGAGCTTGAGTCTTTTCCTATGAGTTATTTTTAAGCTCTTGAAACAGAATTTCGGATGATATGTCACTTGGCAAGGTGTCATTAATACTTTAAATTCATAAAAAGCATTGTTTCCTTTTTCAAAAAAAATCTGGTGTGGACACCACACTACTTCCTTTTACGTGTAAATTTCTTTGTAGTTGCCTTAAGTGTTAAAAAAAAGTGCTTGGAGTGAGCAAGGTAACAATTCAAATATTTACTCCCCTAATCTGTCACGAAACAATGCAAAAAATATTTTACAATGGTTAATCTTCTAAATATTGCTGATTTTAATATCATTCAGTGAATTTTTCGCAAAATATCGCCAATAGCGCCAAGTTGAACCCAAATTCAAAAAATAATTTTTTCACCAAATTTGTCGCCAACTTGGCGATATGTCGCTATGGATGAACACTTGGCGACCGAAAGCTTGGCGACATATCGCCAAGTGGTCTCGCCAATTCATATCACTTGAGTCTGCATTGAAATTAACACTGATTTACCCCAAAAAAGGGGTAAAACACCCCCTTGGGAACATTCGAATGCAACCACAAGGGGAGGTGCACAACTAGACCATACTCAGAGCCTACATACCAAGCCAGAAGCTTCTACGGCATATAGTTTTTGAGTTATGCGACATACATACGCATATACGTACATACAGACGTCATGAGATAACTCGGGTAATTTACTCGGGGGTGGTCGAAATTGATTTTCGGCTGTTTGTATGTTGTTAGGTACATATACAAGTGCTGATAGGTCGAAAAAACTACGCGACATTCATTCGGGGGAGAGCAAAGTCAAAATTAGGACCGAAAATTGAGTGAAATTTTTTTCGTGATCACAATACTTCCTTTACTACGTAAAAGGAAGTAAAAATAAAAATAATTAATAAATGAGATAAATAATAAACAAAACAGTTAATATAGTGTGTACGTGATAAAAAATACACTGGCGGAAAAAAAAATCCCAACACCAAGAAAAAATTACTCTAGAGTAATGAAATTTGGGTAATGCAATTGTCTAGTTAACATGTTTAATTGATTAAATGTACAAGACCACTGGCTAATTTAAGCCCAAGAAAATGCTGTGCAAATGTGAAATTATGTTAATTTAATAGAGGGTGTAACCTCCAAAATTTTGAAGGCAAGTCTGCAAGCGTGCATGCATTGTGTCATACAGGTGCCGAATGTCACTTTATGGTATGGAGTGCCATGCTTGTTACACTTGTTGTGTCAATACTAGGACCGTCATTGCTGACTGTGGATGATGCTCGACGTGCCGTCCAATGATATCCTATACGTTATCAATTGGAGACAGAACTGGTGATTTTGCAGGTCATGGTAACATGTCAGCACTCTGTAGAGCACATTGCGTTACAGCAGCGATGTGAGGGCGAGCGTTATCCTGTTGGAAAACTCCCCTTTGAATGCTACTCATGAAGGGCTGTACTACTGGTTAAATTACCAGACTGGCGACAAATTTTCAGTCAGTGAGTTTGGGATAACCACAAGAGTGACCCTGCTGTCGTAGGAAATTGCTCCTAAGACTATGACTCCAGGTGTGGGTCCCTTGTGTCTAGGCCGTAGACCGCTTGGATGCAGGCGGTCCCCTGGCCTCCTTTTGACCAATATACAGCCACTACTGGCACTAAGGCAGAATCTGTTTTCATCAAAAATTACAACAGATCTCCACTCCGACCTCCAGTGAGCTCTGTCTTGGCACCACTGCCGTCGGAAACGGCAATGGTTTGCTGTCAATGGAATACCGGCTACGGCTGCCTGGCTCGGAGCTGTCCTTGAAGTAAACAGTTTCTTATCGTTCCTTCGGTCCCGACGGTATCAACTGCACCTCGAATGTCAGCCGTAGATGCAGTAAGATGCGGCGCAGCGGTATGCAAGATTCGGCGATCTTTCTTCTCAGTCGTGCCACTTGGCAGCTCGGAACTCGATCTTCTTGAGGTAGTACTCCCTTGACCATAGCTTTCAATAATCATGCATGGTGGAAACATTCCCACCCAAGTTTTTCTGCAATATCGCGAAATGAAAATCCACCTTCTCGTAGCCAAATTGTACGACCTCGTTTAAACTCGGTGAGCTGTTGATAATGGCTTCTTCGTCTTCTTAAAGGCAATCCTGGCTAACATGAACGCAATTCGTCAAATTTCACGAAAAAATATTACCCACGAGCTTCACAATACGCTGTTAAAACAAGCCTTATTTGCATGTTCTGAGTGACGCCAGCTGCGCCACACATATGCGCGGAGCGCGAAATTTCAATCAGTGTCATCTTTCAGTTGTATAAACACGCCTACCAAATTTTGTTTATCTAACACAAGTCTTTCTTGGTGTTGGGATTTTTTTTTTCCGCCAGTGTATGTATAATAGGACTCAGAGCCATTTTTCTAAAATGCGATAACGAAAGTTTTCGATAGAGTTGAATATTGCAATTATTTCCACCGTGTAAATAAATGATAACAATAGTAATTGAAAATGTGATAAGTATTAATTGAAAATCCATTCATTATACTGCCGAGGATGTGTCTAGATATTCAGCCTATGATTGCAATTTGCCCACAAACAAAAATGATGAAAAATGGAAAAATGCTTTTTATGACCCATTAATGACCTACAAGCTTGCCAAGTGACATATTATCCGAAATTCTGTTTCAAGAGCTTAAAAATACCACATAGGAAAAGACTTAAGCTCTTATAGCAGCGATTAGAAGATAATTATTTTTGTTAAAAACTTTATTTTTTGCCATTTCTTGAGTTTTTATGGATGCGCACTCAAACACTAAAGTTCAAAAATATCTAAAAAAGGGTTTTTTCACCAGAACAATAAGTACAATAGCTCCTGCAAATATTAATAGAACAAATTGACATCAACTTTTGAGGTCTATGTTTTTTTTTCTTTGATTTCACGTTGAATGACGTACACATTTTTTATCTGTAATATCCCCTTGAAACGAGTTTGTCTCAAAAATAAAAATAACGTTTTTTAGTTAAGAAAAGTGTGTTCTTCCCAATGATGTAAAGGAAACTGAAATTCAGGATGACCCTTTTGAGATATTGCCCTTTGAAATTGAGACAAAATTGAGAAAAAAGAAATTTGACTGGAATTTCAACTCGCATAATTCAGCAATTATTTGAGCTATCGAGATGCCACTTGTACACCTTTCGGACGAACTAGAGCCGCTATATAAACAGGCCGACGCATCAAGATTAAGTTTCACCACTTTGGATCCAATTCCTTAACTTTTACTTTCACATTTTCATTGTTGCGGAGTAGGGTTACCAGAAAAAAGTTTTGGCACATCGCTAAGCTTTGCCAAATCCACGTGCCGCTAATAATTGCTCAAAGTGAAAAATTACCAAAACGCGATTACTGGCCAGAAAAGACAACCACTCAATCACACAAACACGAGCTGGATCCAAAGTGGTGAAACTTAATCTTGATGCGCCGGCTCGTATATATAGGGGCCTTAGGACGAACTATCAGGCTACAAACGAGGAAAGAATTAGCTTCAGAAAGTCATTCTCTCAGCAGATACAAGCTGATAACGTGTGGTCAAAATTTGCCAAAATACGATTTTTTACCAACTTTGGCAACAAATTGCAAGAAATCTACAGTGTATGGAGCTTTTGTTACACAAGTAGGCTATTCTACCCTAAACAGTAATCAGAATCACCAAATTTGAGCCTGATAATCGTCTTATGTCGCGAGCAATAAAAGCACAAACTTGACGATTTGGTCATTTTTTTCAAGACACGAAAAAGAAGCCTTTTGTAAGAGAAGCAGTCGAAAACTTTGTACAATTAATGAAGTTAAAAATGCAAGACAACGTGTCTACAAGTAAATAAAAGCATTAAAAAGAGTTAGAAAACTCTGGCAAATAGCTATCTATCGGGGCTATTATAAATGAAGCCCCATCATCAGTGCAAAAAGATGATGGTTCACTGACACCAGTCAAGTGAACCGGTTCACTTGACTGGTGTCAGTGAAGCCTTTTTTCAATAATTTTTATTGGCTAAACCATAAGGCCTATGGAGCTATAATTTGGTATGGTTTCATGCAAGTCTTATATGTACATCCAAAAAAAATTTCATCAAAATCGGAGGGGGTCGAGTGGGGACGCCTCGTACACTTGACATGGAATGACCCTTGTTTGTTTGTATATATGTAACTCTGAATAAAAGATGAAATTCACGTTCCTTAATAATATAAAAGTAATATATTTTATACTATTACTAGCCGGGTACCCGGCCCTGCCCGGGTTTCTGTGGGCGTAGGGTGGTTTAGTGAAACTCATTCATAAATTTCCCAACACTAAAGTGCATATCTATAAACATAATGGCTACTTCTGTAAACAATGGCTATGTTATGGATAAATTATAACAAAAATAATGCAAGCTAAAAAAATAGCAAGCTACAAATAATGTTTGAGTAAATAAGAAATGTTATAAGCTTAGTATATAAAAATAAATATATATTTACAGTATCAATCGCACTGAAATTAACCATTTCCAAATATTGCTCGTTAAATAAATCCCATTATTAGTTTCTATCCTAGTGACAACATTGGTGAGGTGAAAACATCTTATGTACCTAATTTATAAATGTTTTTGACTATAAACACTTTCTATTCTCTAACTATTGCCAAAATCAATTTTTTTTTTAAATTTCACCCGTAAGCGATTGTTGGCTCAGATAAACATAAAAATCCTTAGAAGGCAATAAATTCCATACTTACTCCAGAGAAGCCTTGGTTCAAAATTTTCAATATGATTACAATCAATATTGTTGCTGCATGGCACCAAATTTTTGCAACAATGGGTTGAAAATTCAATCATTTAATGGGGAAATGACATAAAATTTACTGTTTTCCATAATAACTTTTTTAAACTAAGCTTTTCAGAAATTAAATTATAGCTTATCCTGCTCCCTGTTACTGCAGCTATCTACGGTGAAAAAATGGTTAAAATCGGTTCAGTAGTTTGGAAGATTACCCCGGACATACGCTTACAAAAGTTGTCTTTTATGTATATAGATTTATACTAAATGCTAAACTATATTGCATGTTTTGTGTGTGAGGTGTTTTGATTAATTCTAAAAGCGTATTTTTTTTTTTAGTTTTTTAAAATATAAGTTATTTTTGAATCATAGTACAATTTGCATCTGCTTTTGAAGTGTTATTTATAAACAATTGTTTGTATTTTTGATTAGTTCAGCGTACAATATTTGATCAGGCGTAATTTTACATTTGACACAAATAAACAATAAACATTATACTGACTCACCACTCTATAAAAATATTTTTGAAAAAAAAAAAAAAAATGAACCGACTTCAGGATTTCAATATCTCTAAAATTTGAAAAATAATTTTATTCCTTCAACACCATCGATAATCGACATTACTTTTAAACATCAGTTTTGAAGTTGGCTCAAAAACACTAAGTAGAATAATACGAAACTATAACTCAATTATAAATATAAAGTTTAATGAATCCAGGTTCTTTAGTAGTATTGCCGTACACTACATTGACAACCATGTATGGTTATTATGGTGCAGATATTCTGTTATTAATTTTCAATGGTTTATCTGAAAAAGTTGGCAAAATATAGTTAAATATCATTTTCCCTTTAGTTTTTGCGCCGACTTTCATACTTAGGTCAACCTATTTATGCCCAAATCTTTTTAACATTTTTTTTTTCAATTTTTATCTACTTAAAACTCTTACTTGGAATGATTAACAGGGTAATTCCATCGTGACTAACATAACATTTAGAGTAAATTTTTAATCTTTCTTTCTGTGTGTGAGCCTTATTTTTGTCACAATACCAAAAACAAGGTGTTATTCTTCTCCGCATAGATGAGTTGCTTAAGTTAATATACAAAAAGAATAATATTAACTTCATTTTTGGCAGTTAGAGGACATTTTGATCTACGTGACTAACATAACAGATTTGAAACAGATCTGTTATGTTAGTCACGTTGATCAAAATGTCCTCTAACTGCCAAAAATGAAATTAATAGTATTCTTTTTTTATATTAACTTAAACAACTCATCTATGCGGAGAAGAATAACACCTTGTTTTTGGTATTGTGACAAAAATAAGGCTCACACACAGAAAGAAAGATTAAAAATTTACTCTAAATGTTATGTTAGTCACGATGGAATTACCCAACATACATTTTAGGCTTGAAATAGTTCGCCGTTGCCATATTTATCAAGTTATTTAACGTCCTGTTTATGGGATATTTTGCAAATAGGTGAGCAAAATACGACCAAACTTGACTTTACTTTGGCAAAGTAGCACTATGTGATCTATTTTAAGCAAATCATTTTAAAATAGTTTAATTTTAGAAAAAATAAGTTCGCAAAAAAAACTTACTTTCTGCGGTTACGAATGCTGGATCGTTGCTAGACTGATTTGTCTGAAAATAGCTCTCAATAAATGAACTCTGATGTCCAAATAGTGGCTCTATCTGGTTTCCTCAAGAAGAAGGACTTTAATTTGTGAAAAACAGCTTTAGTAAAAGGATATACCTATTACAGGTTTTTGTATGCAGTAACTAACAAGCGTCCCGTTTTTAGGCTACTGGGCATAAATGGGTTTAAAGTAATATTGATGTTGTTCAAATAATAAAATTATTTTTCGCTTTTTAGAGCAATTGCCAATTGAAGCTCTGAAGTCGGTTCAATTTTATTTTTTTTCCTTCAAAAATATTTTTATTCTATTCTTTTTAGTGTAAATGTATTTCAGAAATAAGATGATATTTTCATTGCGAAACTTCACCTAATTTTCTCAAGTAAATGCTCGATAAAATGAGACAAAATCAAAGAAACTATCGACGCGTCTGAAATTTTAAGCGATTGACACTAAAAACTAATCCTTGTTATTCTCTGGTATTTATTTCTGTGCTAGTTTAATCAGTCATTTAAATATTAAGAGCTATTCAACTAATTTATATTTCAAAACGATATGAGTTTCTCCCCATAAAAACTATGTACGTGGCCCGTTGTTTCTTATCAACATTAGATGAAGATAAAAACACCATAGATATAACTTTCATAATGTAATCCATAGAAGCCTTCATTTAAATTGGCATAATAACGATTATTACTATTAAGATTACTGTTTTCCTCGATTTCTGCAGGATTCCGTAATCAAACCCTGACCATGAGACTATGGGACCAACTGGAAGGCATACCCTTTTCAACAAATGAACTTTTGAAACAGGTTCAGGCGTCTTCGAGCAATCTTATTCCTTTCATAAAAAAATGTCTCGGTCAAATTGTATAACCTCCACCTATTCGGCTAAAAATATCCCAAAATAATAAAATAAATAGAAAAATTAAAACTAAAATAAAATAAAATGAAACAAAACAAAACAAAACGAAGGAAAACAAAGCATGTTAAAACTAAATAAAACTGAATACTTATCTAAAATTTAAAAAATAGAATTAAATAAAATTATTTTCAAAGTTATAAAATTAAATTATACTAACTTAAGCTATATGAAAGGAAGTAATATAAAACATAACAAAAAAATATGAAATATTTTTTTAAAATAAAATACAATAATCTAAAGAAAATGTACAAAGAAGAAAATATTAATAAAGCATGCATTTTGTTTCTCCGTAATACTAACAAACAAATGAGACTTTTAACTCAACGGCTTTAAGATCAAGTTCAAGAAATGACTAATTCTCTCGTACTTTCACCCCTGTAGTGGCAGGGGGCCAACGAGAGCTAAAATAATCTCGTTAAAATAGCTTCATCTTCTCTACTGAACCAGAAAACGTGCCAGCCACGCTATAAATTAGAACTAATTTACTGAAATAAAACATTAAAGTTAAAAAGTAATTGAAGCAGTATAAATAAGAGTACTAAAATTAAATTAAAATTAAAAAAAAAACGACCCTGATTGCCAATATCGTATTATAAAAATAAAATTTTATAAAAAAAAGTAAAACCGACTTCAAAAACGCAGCTGAAAATAGCTCTAAAAATTAAAAAATAAATTTATTCTTTGAACACCATCGATACTACTTTTAAACATGAGTTTTGAAGTCGGTGCCGAAACAGTTAATAAAATCATTCGTACCCATTGATTGTACCATTTGATTGATTTTTCCTCTCAAACAACACTTGGAATTGATTATGAAATATTTATGGCTGCTTTTATTATGAAACATGTAACTGAAGAATGGGCACGAATGATTTTATTAACTGTTTCGGCACCGACTTCAAAACTCATGTTTAAAAGTAGTATCGATGCTGTTCAAAGAATAAATTTATTTTTTACTTTTTAGAGCTATTTTCAGCTGCGTTTTTGAAGTCGGTTTTACTTTTTTTTATAAAATTTTATTTTTATTTCATTCTTTTCAGTGTAAATGTATACCCGGAATAGTGTCATGTTGCCATCGTGACGCTTCATCTCACTTTATTAAAGCGTCTAAAATTTTAAGCGATTGCCACTAACAACATTTTTTTTTCTTTTTAGGATTTATTTCTATGCTGATTTAATTAAAACATTTTTAAATTACTAGTTTTTTACCCGATTATGATGCTAAAACTGGCCTACAGGTTAATCCACAAAGTAACCATTTACCGCCGATTCATTAGTGCATCACTAATTTTAAAATTTAAAAGTTTATGTGATGGGAGCCTGAATATATATTTTTTAAAAAATTGGGGTACTCAGGACTAAATATGTTCTATCAGTAAAACTGCGATTTGCATGCCGCATAATCGTTTGTCGTAGACAGTGCATTTTTTTTCTGCTGCTTGAAAATCCACCGACTCCGTCGAGCATCGAACTTAAGCTCTTGCGAATGAGAGCCCAGCGTCTTACCGCTAGGCCACTCTATCGGCGAGCTACTGTGACCTAATGGACATCAAATCGCAAGTGTGTGCGCGTGAAATTTGAAATTCAATTCATGCGCAAAGAGGGTGCGCATGAACGGAATTCTGAAGATTTCCCTCAATTTCTTCAGGGTTCCGTTCTCAAACCCCGCATCAGGGGACCATGAGACCACCAGGGAGGTGTACCCTTTCCAACAAAAAAAAAAAAAAAAAAATTACCAAAATCGGTCTTCAATAAAAAGTTATGCGTGGTCATACATAAAAAAAAAAATAAAATATACCGGTCTAATAGAGAACCTCCTCCGTTTTTTCGTCGGTTAAAAATGAACTTCACTGGTCAGAAAGCGTTTTAGGCGCAAATACAGTGAACTCTCACTTATGCACCCCCTCATTTATGCGCCTTTTTCACTTATACGATGATTTTGAATGGTCCCAGCACATTCCATTGCAAAATAATGATACTATCATTCGTTTATGCGTCGCTCTAAAGATACATATTTCACTTATGCGCCGAATTTTCCGTAAAATGTAAAAAAAAAACTATTTATTTTCTTTAAAAAATAAGCACTTCCTTCACTTTCCTCTTTAATCTTCCGCCTTTATTGCTCACGGAAGGCATTTTCTTCGCATGAACTTGAGTTCAGAGAGGGACAATTACTTATTATGGATGTTTTAAGGGGAACAGTTTGTAATTAGGTATGCTACAATTTGTATTTTCTCTTTTTCATTGTAGTTACGTTACAGTAATTGCCAAACCGTAGTAATATGTCGCTTTTCTATATAAACATTCTTATTCATTCTCTCATTAGAACCTAAGTTGCGTTTTAGTCCTTTAAATAGGCATGTTCACTTATACGTCTCTCTCACTTATGCGCCTTTTTCTGCTGGTCCCTTGGGCCGACGCATAAGTGAGAGTTCACTGTATTGTTTATTGTTTTCGAGAGGCCGAGAGGGCATGGTAAAGGAAATATCTGTACCTCAGAACCAGACTAACGTAAGTCCATTTTCGTCATTTTTCAGTAGAGGGGAAAAACGATGTATTCGACAATCGCTTTTCCCCTCTACCGAAAAATGACGAAAATGGACTTACGTTAGTCTGGTTCTGAGGTACAGATATAAGGGCGATTCTCTGTAAACTCGTCATTTTTCACACGAAATCTGTCCGGGCACGGTTTTTAGAAATGTTCGTATAATTACAATACTATTACTCAGAAAATGAATCTATTACTTTGGTTTGAAAGAGGGCCAATTGAAGTTTTTTTTCCTGATAAATCATGATAGGGGGTAAGTCCCCCGCCTAGTATAACTAGGCAGGGAACTGTGCCAGGTGACTGTGTTTTTATTCTTCGTTGCGTAATATTTGCAAAACTATTGGAACATAATTAGTTACGAGACTACCTATAAATTTAGGCACAAATCGTGGACATAATAACTATAATATGTTTTATATAATTAAATTAATTGACATTAATAAAATCACTTCCCAGAGGACTGTTTTCGCAACGACCCTGATGCATACTTTCATCACAAATGTGGCTCTCGAACTAAGCAAAGTAGCGTTTCAACACCCTTCTGGGCGATTTCGGCAAATTCACACTGATTACTTTAAACTTCATGCCAAAAAGAATTTGCAAAAGTTATAGACTTTTCGTATTACAGCGTTGAGTTTGTTGCAGGGGACTGTTTGAAAAAACTCCGGACAGAATTTACGTGACAATTTTAAGTTTTAGAAATACGTAATTATACCTTATTTCATATGAAAAATATAGCTTCATTATTCTATTTTTAGATATGAATTGCCAAATTTATGTAGTGTTAATAGGTTTTTTGAAATACTATCTTTAACAGTTAGACTATGGGGTTGGGACAGCCAGGGTTCTGTGTTTCAGGTGCTTAGATTATTTCTAGAACAAAAAATTAAATTGTTATCACACCAAATACAATTGAGCCACAAAGTATTAATGCTTTGCTTGTATTAAGAGCGATAATTACTTTATTACACTTTATTATTTTTAAAATACTCAGTCCGGACAGCCAATTACCAGTTTACAGAGAATCGCCCATAATCCTTACTATAGCAAAATTTGCTTGTTGCAAAAGCAGAATAAAGAGGGAAAATTGAAAATCCTTTCAAAAAATCCTTATACTAAAATCAATGACAAGTATTTAAATTGTTCACAAATGGAATTTGGCAACAGATAAACATTTTATGTCAACTGAGTTTCCTTTCGTCGTCGGACAGCAATGACATCGGTTCCCAACCGCGTCAATAAAGGAAAGAACTTGATCATTCGAGTCCCATGTAACACGGAAGTTCTAAACACATTCTACCCGACGCAGAAACATGTTCATTTGGTATTATAGTCTAGTAACCTTGTCGTGAAAAAGGGTGCCTAGGTTGCATCTAGGGGTATGAATGTTTGTTTTCTTTATTCCTGCATGATGGGATGTGACCGAGATGTAAAATCAAAGTTTTCGACCTCGGCAGCCTCTCGGAACAGTTTTGAAGATCCCAAAAACAGCTAAATTACTTTTTTCGGATTTTTTACATTTTGACCATGAAACAGCTCATTTTCGACAAAGATCATATATCAATCATTTTCAAACTACGTAAAATTTGCTGCAATTCGACACCAGAATGGTCTTGCTGGCAGGGCCCGATTAAGGTATCACGAGGCCCCAGGCAAAATACTTTTTTGGGGCCCCATGTACTGAGGTTTTATAATGTTAGGCATAGGATAAAACAAATCTAGGCATTGACTACAGCAATTTTTGCCATTTGGGGGCCCCTAAACTGTGGGGGCCCTAGGCCGCTGCCTAGTTGGCCTATTCAGTAATCAGGCCCTGCTTGCTGGCTATAATAGTATTTGAGATACAGCTTTTCAAAGTTTCGTAAATTCCCTAAATTTGAACATTTTAAATTAATATCCTTGTTTCATTATATATGCAATTGTCGTTATGTCTTCAATAACATGTTTTATGCGAGTCAATGTAGTAAAAATTTATTCAAAAATGTCTCATATAAAAATTAAATAAATATAACTATTTAATAATTATAAAAAATATGTAAGTAATTCTGTTAAATTAGAGTCGGCCGGCCTTTTGTCTAGAGGTGGGGGGGCGGGGGGAGCGTGCATTGGGAGGATTCCAACGTACTAATTCCGTTTATGGGAACGATCTGTAACATAGTGGGGGACAATGGACTGAAAGAATTGCTTGCAAACATTTATGCTGAAAATGAGATGATGTTTGGCCATTCATATGCCCGCGTTGTAAGGGCTTACATTTTGACCTATCTAGCCATAAACAAAACGAAGAGTCGCTGGTTTTATTTCTCGAACGTTATACCTTGTTGAGAAGATTTTGGACCAGTTTGTCAAATGGAAATGTCATTTTACTCTAGATGAGCCTTGAATTATGGCTCGGTTAGAATCACTTATATAATTTGCAAAAATTAATGGAAAGAAATGGAAAAAACATCCTGTTCTTCAGAAATAAACGCTATCCGACGACATATAATATTAGGGGGTGGAGGGATTTTTTTTTTTGCCCCCCAATTTGGCGAAGTACGCTTAAAGATTAATTTAAAAAAAAGAAAGTTATTTTTTTTATTATTTAAAAAAAAAAAAAATTCATGAAAAATTCTTGTTCAAGGCATACTCTTAAAGTAATTTAATTGAAAAAAAATATTTACTTTAGTCGATTATGAATAAAATGAAATACTAATGATTTTCGCATTCCTTCACTGTAAAAACCTGTAATTTTATTATTCATGATGGTGTCTTTGAATATCTGCTTTGAGGGTTGTTTTTTAATATTTTATTCAGTTTTACGCACTTTTTGAACTATTTGTTTGACATTTACTCTATGCATTTCTTTATTATATCTTGTAGTAAGGTTTTCAGAAAATAATTTACTCTTAGTAAATTTAATCATCATAGTTTCTTTTTGAAGATATGCTTTGATTTGAAGAAAAATAATACAAAAAATATTTTTTTCAGATGATAGATCGGCAAAATTTGGCTGATTTTAAATAATCGACAAAGAGGCCGATTATGACAGATTAATCAGCAAAATTGAGCCTATTATCGCCGATTAATCGGAAATTTTAGCCGATTATGCCCGGTTAATATGCAAAATTTGGCCGATTATAAATAATCGGCGAAGAGGCCGATTGATAGGTACTGCCGATTAATCGATGCATCCCTCGGTTGTCCCTTTACCCCCCTTCCCCCTGGAAAACTTGAAATGACGGGCCCGCCAAAACATATGAAGCCAACATTTGTAAACCAAGATGTGTGGTAAAGGTTATGTAATGAAATCAATCGCCTCTCCCTTGAAACTTTTCTACTTAACTTGGCAGTGACGTCACTACGGGTGGAGCCAATAAGAGCTCGTTTGTGGATCGTTTTGAAGGGAATAGTTTGTAATATGGTATGCTACAGTTTTTGTTTTCTCTTCATCATTGTAGTAACATTACAGAAATTGCCAAACCTTAGTAATATGTCCCTTTTCTAGAGAAACATTCTTATTCATTCTCTCATTAGAACCTATGTTGCGTTTTAGTCCTTTAAATAGGTCTGTTCACTTATACGTCTCTCACTCATGAGCCTTTCTCTGTTGGTCCCTTGAGACGGCGCATAAGTGAGAGTTCACTGTATGTGCAAAAAATGATCGATGTTTTGAAACATCGATGTTTTTTTGGTCGATGTATCAATACCATCAACGTTTTAATGTCCAACATTGATGTTTGGAAACATCGATGTTTTGTCTTAGATGTCGCAGCCTTAATGCAATTGCATGAAGTTGCAACTGCATTGCATAAATGCATGAAGTTGCCGTCTTCATTTCAGCACGTCGGCTGCGACAGAGAGCTTGAATCCACGATGCGGGAAGACGAGTGCGGCGTCTGCGGCGGAGACGGCAGCAGCTGCAAGATAGTGAAAGGGATCTTCGACCAAGACAACTACGAAGTGGGTAAGTGGGGAATGTGCTGATTTTATGATTTTTTTATTTATTTACTTTTTAACTTAAATAAGTGAGAGAATTATACGGGGTGTTCCGTTTAAACCTGCACAGGGGAGCCTATTCCCCCCCAGCTCAATGGCGCAAATTCTCTTTAAAAAATTTATATATTTTTTCAGCCCTATTTTATATTTATTTTTTTACTCATTATTTATTTATTTTTTTTTTAAAAACAAATATTTTTTTATTTAACTTTCAGTGATGTAGCACAGAATTTTTATCATTTATTTTTTTTTTAATAATAGGCACGGAAGGAATAAACTGCAATACTGCTTTTTCCCCTTCCAGACATTCCAAACACACACACATACACACACACAAACACAAATAATAATAATAATAATAATAAATAACTAAAAGAAATAATTTAAATTAAAAAAATGAATAAATAATGTAAAATAAAAAAGGTAAACAAATAATTTAAATAAATGAATAAATTTAAAAAATCCACCTTAAAATTTTGATGGCGCATCTTGTGCCATAATCCCCTTCTGTGGGGCCCTCAGAAGCTGCATGGTCTTTGTTTTCGCATCCGTTTGTCCTAGATGCATACTTCCGACTTCCGATTGCAGAAATGCTCAAAAAGATGTCCAGAATTGAGATAATAAAAGTAAGAAGCGAAAAAAATAGTAAAAAAATACGAAATGTAACGTTTCATACGGACTCCAGGTCCCCTAACTCATAGTTTAGAAAAAAAACTTGATTGAAAAATTATTTACACGAAAATTTTGAAAGATTTGCGATTGGAACTCGAAGTTCAAAACGAAAATGTTTAATATCTGAATTTAAAAACTGTTTTCGTTTTTTTTTTTTTTTTTTTTTTTTTTTTTTTTTTTTTTTTTTTTAACTCTTACACGAATTTTTTAGTCACGATCTCAAAAAAGAGATAAATCTATTTTGAGACAATATTTTTTGATTACTCTCCATCATTCAAACTTAGGGTCATGCTGTTACTCAAACAAATTCTGCTTAATTACTGTTGTAGCTTGTTTGATGTTCGTTTTGTTAGCAGGAGCCCTGAAATTGCCCCAGTACAAATACAGCAGTTTACTTTTGCTTTTCATTGGAACTCGAACTATATTTGACTCCTTTTTAACAGTTATGATTTCTTTGCAATACAGGTTACAACGACATTTTGCTGATTCCAGTAGGCGCAACATCAATTTCTATAAAAGAAATTGAGCCAACAAACAATTACCTGGGTAAGTTTTCCTTTTCTTTTTTAGCACTCCACGGCCTCCCACCCTCTCATTTTTTTTTCTTTTCCCACGAACCTTCTGCGGATGCATTAGAGAGGGGGGGGAGGGGCTTGAGGCGATCGCCCCTCCCAAAATGTTTGAAACTTCGGAAAATATTAGAAAGAAGCCACTAATATCACCAACATAAAACGCTTCGAATTGCATTTACAGTACTTCCAAAAATGTTACAGAAAAAAATCGTTCTTTTTTATTTTCAAAGGTGGAAACTTCAAACTTTTAATCCAGTTACAATTTACAAATAAAATTCTACCGTAAACTGGAAGGTGGTAAGAGACTGACGTGAGTGAACGTAATGCAAATCGCACAAAAGAAATTACTCAAATACTGTATTTGTAGATGAATAATTAAATTATAGTTTAAGCTAAAAAATACTCTTTTAGAGTTAATCAAACTGAAAAGAAAATTGAATATCCGCTAAATTTACATACACTTATAATACATCAATACGTAATATAGTTTAGCCTCTATATTTATAATTACAGTAGCCCCTCGTTATATCGCGCCTCGTTATATCGCTCATTCGGATATATCGCTCTTTTCTTTCGTCTCCCAAAAAAAGAAAAAAAAACTTTTAGTTCGAAACCATTTTTGAGAAAATATGTAAGGTGCTCAGAAAAGGTCTCTTTCTCATTTATTTTTAACCGACTTCAACAAAGGAGGAGGTTATACAATTCGTCGGAGAAATTTTTTTTTTTCGGTATGTTCCAAGATTACTCGAAGACGCCTGGACCGATTTCAAAAATTCTTTTTTTGTTAGAAAGGTCTTTTTTTCCGATTGGTCCCATCCTCTCGTGATCCGGGTTCGATAACGGGAACCTGCAGACATCTTTCGAAAAAGAAATTGGGATCACAGTAATCGTAATAATGACCATTTTGATCGCCAGGCTTCTCTGGATTGCATAATGAAATTCCTTTCTGTGGTCTTTTTGAAAATTTTAAACCGAGTATCTTTCTATGTCCTGCTTTTTTCTCCTGAACTCCAACGAAATGAAAGTCGTACCAGGTACTGATTGATTCGTAATATTTCAGGTTTTATTAGTCTTAATTTACATAAGGTTTGATAAAGGAATTCTGAAGAAAGTGAGGAAAATCTCCAAATTTTTGCTCAAATTTAAATTGATTTGTCCCAAATGATTAAATATGAAAGCCATTGTTACAGAACGTGATTGATATGAAACAGTTTTTATAATTATCATGAAAATTTTGAATGAAGGCCTAACTGAAGCAAACATGACACTCATTAGCGGGCCACGTATGTAATACGTCGTGAAATTTTATGAACTGCGAGAATCTAGTGTTGTTTTGAAATATAAATTAATTGAAAAGCCGTTAATATAGCCTTTAATTAAACTAGTACACAAATAAATACCGGAGAATAACGAGGATTATTTTTTAGTGTCAATCGTTTCAAATTTTAGACGCGTTGATACTTTCTTTCCTTTTTTTTCCTTACATAGTTTATTTTATGAAGCATTTATTTAAGAAAATTAGGCGAAGTTTTGCAATGGAAACATCACCTTATTTCATATGTACATTTACACTAAAAAGAATAAAATAAAAATATTTTTGAAAAAAAAAAAAAATTGAACCGACTTCGGAACTTCACTCAGCAAATGCTCTAAAAAGTAAAAAATAACTTTATTCTTTGAACACCATCGATACTACATTTAAACATAAGTTTTGAAGTCGGCGCAAAAACTATAGGTAAAATGATGTTTACTATATTTTGCCAACATTTTCAGAGAAATCATTGAAAATTGAGAGCTGAATATTTGTACCATTGCATAAATATGTATTTTTCAATGAATGCGAATGCGAATAAAAAACCTGGATTCATTTAAATTTATATTTATAGTTTCGAATGATTCTCTTTAGCTTTTTTACGCCGACTTCAAAACTTATGTTTAAATGTAGTATCGATGGTGTTCAAAGAATAAAGTTATTTTTTACTTTTTAGAGCATTTGCTGAGTGAAGTTCCGAAGTCGGTTCAATTTTTTTTTTTTTTCAAAAATATTTTTATGTCATCAATGAACAAAACGATGGTTCTTCTATACGACTTAGGATTCTTATTTCACCAAAACAATAGGATAATTTTTATGTCTGTATACATATTTTTTAAGACCTGCACATTGTAACAACAACTGCGGTAAGTTATATTTTTTTGTTACTTTTGACTGAAAAAATAAATCTAATGTTCGAATAAATGAATTTTTATTTATGAGCACGTATAATTTACTTGCATGCTGGGTATAAAACTATTTTTAATTACTTCGGTTATATCGCGCTTTCGGGTATATCGCTCTTTTTTCTTGTCCCCCGAAAAGCGCGATATAACGAGGGGTTACGTATATATATTTCTATATTTATAAAGAACGTGAATATTATCTTTTATTCAGAGTTACATACATACAAACAAACAAACCCACATGTGAAGCTAATAAAACCGTATTAAAAAGTTAACAGGATAAAGATGTTAATCTAAATAAAGATGCTAGTGTACTATGATAAAATGATAATGTACAAAGCATAAGCATTGAAATTCAGTGCTCAACAAAGATTTAGCTCGAGATGTGCCAAATAACAAAGCTAAAGACTAGAGTTCCGCTTTGATCAAAATTAAGCCAGTAATTTTTGAAGAAGCTAGATAACTTGTTCGGAATGTAATCATTTACTTCCTTTCAGGGGCGCCGAACTAAAATTTTTGGGAGCGGGAAAATTATCAGTTTTCCGAATGAAGCTCCAATTTTACCGAATGATAAAATACAAGCATGCATATTGCACACATGTCGTAGTCGTACATGCATAGCATTTAGTGAGAAAAAACATTCGGCATCTTTTAAAAGACAATTCTAAAAACTAAAAAGAACAAACAATCTCAATGTTGCAATATTGTCTTCGAATTGCCGAATCGTCAGCAAAATGTGCGTCGAATACGGAAACTATTGGGAGGTCACGGTGACCTCCCGTAACCTCCCGTCGGGGCGCTCCTGTTTCCTTTTATCGAGTAAAGCTGTGGCGTGATTATGGGGGGTGTTTTGGGGACAACCCCCCCCCCCGAAACGTTGGTCCAAAAAATGCAAAAATGAGATGAAAAAATATAAAAACTCCTAGAATGAAAAAGTACGATTCTCCTGCGGATATCATAGTGTCACAGACTTCATTGCCACCCCACTCCCCTTCCCAGAACCATTAAGGATTGTCTTTTTTAGGAAATAAATGTCAAAAATTTCCGGAGGTAGGCCTCCAAACCATTATGATTGAAAGTCGTCTGAAATTGCGTTTTTTGAACTTATATTTCGAAAAAATCGCTTGGAAGAACTTCTATATCCTATCATTTTCTTTCACATTATTAAAAATGGCCTGCAATCCTGCAATCGTGTTTTACTGTCTGAGGAAGAGATAGAACATCCTCTCCTCTAGCATTACCAAGATAGTCTAGAATGGATTAAAAGCAGTTCACTTTGTGTTAAAATGAGTAAAAACCCGAAAAAGCGACGTTTAAAAACACAAATAGATGACGTTAAAATTGGCGAACATGTTTCAAAAGCCTAAAGCTTCCTTCTTCACATGATATGAATGTCAAATTGGTTACGTCGGAAAGACCCGAAGGGCGCTAAAATTTAGGTTAAAGGAACATGAAAATTATGTTAAAAAGAAAGAACTCTCAAAATCCTCAATCGCGAAACACTGTTGGGAAATGGGCCATAGATTTGTTTTCTCCGAAGCTAAAATTATTTGCAGACCTTCAACCGTTGGCGAGTTGGATTTCTTAGAAGCCTTTCATGTTCATAAAAATTTAAGTAATATTTGTAACGAATCTTTTGCAGTTCCACACATCTCGCCAATTTTACTTCATGCTTTTAAATTTTCTGACAACGCAACGCCAAATCAGGACTCGGCACACGCTGACACCTGATTGGCCTAGCTTTTGCTCCTTTGCTATTTAAACTCTCCGGCACTTTGTTTCTTTCCATTTCCTGCTTGGCGCTGAAGAAGGAAGCTTTAGGCTTTTGAAACATGTTCGCCAATTTTAACTTCATCTATTTGTGTTTTTAAACGTCGCTTTTTCGGGTTTTTACTCAGTCTAGAATGGAGTTTTTAGAGATACAATTTATGAAAATTTGCGGGGGCGAACCCCCGGACCCCCTTTCATTTTCCTGCAGTAATATTTCTTAAGACTACCGAAGTTGTTACTCTTTAAAAAGCTGTCCGGTTTATAGAATTTCGGAAGTGCGCATTTTCAAGTGCGTACTATGTATATATACACACATACATACAAAGTGTGGAAAAAAGGGATTGACAACCCCCCTCCCCCACCCGGCCGCCGTTTTTTTAACCTCGTGACGACTTTGAATATATCCCCCCTCCCCCTGAAACCAACGAGTAGTTACGCCACTGGAGTAAAGGAAGTATTGCAATCGCGAAAAATTTTTCACTTCAATTTAGGCCTAAATTTCTATTCTACTCATCCCCAAATGAATGTTGAATAGTTTTTTTCGGTCAGTCAGTACGTGCATATGTACCTATAAACTGCTGAAACATTCATTTCGACCATCCCCGAGTTAATTATGTTTTTAAGTGACGTCTGTGTGAACGTATATAAAGTACTTTTGAAAGTCCAAGTCTCGAAAAGTTTCTGAGAGTCCGCGAATCTTTCCCGCTCAAGAAACTTCAACAAAGATTGACAAAAATTGCATTTTTGAAAGTTTAGTTTCGGCAAATTTCCGAACTGTCTCCCAATTCTCTAACATCATTAAAGCACGCCAACAATTTGAATTCCGGTTTTTGAAGCCAATTTCGATCCATGAATGTTTAGTAAAATTCTGTACTATAATTATAAAAATTTTTCTTTTAACTCTTCAACGCCGTATTTTCTTAACGTATTTTTTGTTCGTTAGGTATAGGGGTTAGGTTAGGGTTAGTATTTTTTGTTTGTACCCTTGGATAACCGTAGACTGCAAAACTCGAACTGTGGAAAAAAATTGAGCTTAACCCGTTTGGAAAAAAATATATTTCATCATTTATTTATTAAACTGAAGTGCTATTTCGTTTGACAAATTCTAATGAAATAGAAAGCTCAAATTAGCTGCGAAAATGACACATAAATTATAATTCCGTATCAGTATAGAATGCAATGAACTTTGTTCCTACTATTTTTACTTCCTTTTACGTAGTAAAGGAAGTATTGTGATCACGAAAAAAAAAAATCACTCAAATTTGAGTCTAAATTTTGATTTTGCTCACCCCCGAATGAATGTTCAGTAGTTTTTTCGACCTGTCAGCACGTGCATATGTACCTACCAACATATAAGCAGCCGAAAAATCCTTTTCAACCACCCCCGAGTTAATTACGACGCGTTTTCTCGTGACGTCTGTATGCACGTATGTGCGGATGTATGTGCGTATGTGGGTCAAAAACTATATGCCGTAGAAACTTCTGGCTTGGTATGTAGGCTCTGAGGATGGTCTAGTTGTGCACCTCCCCTTGTGGTTTCATTTGAATGTTCCCAAGAGGGGGTTTTACCCCTTTTTGGGGTAAATCAGTGTTAATTTCAATTCAGACTCAAGTGACATGAATTGGCGCAACCACTTGGCGATATGTCACCAAGCTTTTGGTCGCCAAGTGTTTGACGCCAACTTGGTGACATATCGCCATGTTGGCGACAAATTTGGCGAAAAAAATTTTTTTTGAATTTGGGGCCAACTTGGCGCTATTGGCTATATTTTGCGAAAAATTCACTGAATTAAAATCAGCAATATTTAGAAAATTAACCATTGTAAAATATTTTTTGCATTGTTTCGTGGCAGATTAGGGGAGTAAATATTTGAATTGTTACTTTGCTCACTCCAAGCACTTTTTTTAACACTTAAGGCAACTACTAAGAAATTTACACGTAAAAGGAAGTAGTGTGGGGTCCATACCAGATTTTTTTAACACAAAGATCATTAATTTCACTTATTTTACGACTCTGTTCATTTTCGAAAACGCGGCTGGCAGCCGCAAACGGTTCCATTTGAAAAATGGGTGATAGGTTCAGGAGGCACGTTGTCAGTTTTTGTTTACTTGTCCCTGTGGAATGTTTCTTTGCATTTCCCAGGGCCGTCGCTAGCTGAAATATCTGGGGGGGGGGGGGGGGGGGTTGAGAATTTGTTGAGAACCTGGGCTCATCATATAGGGGGTGAGGGAGATAGCTTCCCCCGAGCTTTGAAATCTAATATTTTTTACAAAGGTGGAAGGTGGACGCAATTTTTGTTTTTTGATTTTTTCCTACAAAATTAGCATTTAGTATATTTTCTCGCGTAAATTTTTCACGCGTAATTTTTTCACTTTTCGCAAAAAATGGCCAATTTTCGGAATGCAATATCTCCAAAACCGTTGATCCTATAGAGATCCACTTCAGCTTAAGTTGTTCCAAATTTAGTGTTCTTTAAAATGATTATTTACACGTTTATTCAAAAGTTTTATAGTTTAGTCGTTATACAGGAAAAACTGAAAAAAATCGGAAAATTTTAGTTTTTCCTGAGTTACGCCACGAGCACAGGGTCTTGAAAACTGCAAACTTAAATATACACTACCCTAGGTGACCCAAACTACGTATTAAAAAATCAGAACTACATCGCGATTTGCAAATTTAATGTCTAATATGACTGGACTAGCAGCTGAAGCAGAAATGAGAAGTCGGGAGAGAAAAAGTTCGTCTGGTATGCGAGGTTTTCAAATACTATTTTTGTAGTTTTACGATTTCCACTGATAAAATTTCATTAAATGAATCATTGTAAGCCTGACGCGAATAACCGAATTAAACTGGTGATCAATAGAAAAAAATTCTTTTTATGCTATGTCTCTTAAATCAAAAAAAAAAAAAAAAAGAGAGAGAAAATATACAACAAAAACTGAGTTTTTCTTCTTATTTTAGAATCGTTTAAAAGTATGCAACTCGTTCGAAACAAATGATTGTAAAACGTTTCAGACAGTTATTAAAGCATATAAAATTATCCCCTTTTTTAATTAACATCTACTAGATTAAGTTAGCCTCTGTTAAAGTCATAACACTAATTTTTCTAGAGGTACTTCTAGAATCGAGGAATATGGCTACTAAACAAGCTTCGGAGTTATTAATAGGGAAAATTAAAACTTCTGCTTCTATCTGTTTATTTTTAGTTTCATATGACAGCGTAACAAAAAATAATATTGTTAATAGAATACTTCAAAATCAAAACTTAAATTCAAATGACGCGAAAAAAGAAAAAAAAAACTGTCAGATAAAGGTTAATTTTTACAAATAAAAACATAATAAAAGTACAAGTAAAGACAGCTGTAATTTCCTTTAATTCAGAAAACAGCTGTACTTTTATAAATTATAAAATATAGCTAATCTGAAAAAATTGATATACATAATTTAAAAACCACACATGTTAAAAACAATAAAAAATAAATTCATTTTCTTTCTTCAATTAAAATAAAACTAATATATAGTGGAAAATATACATGAATTAAAACTTGGATGTCGATGCCAAGTCACATAGTTTTGTTTGATACAGCATAAGACAAAACGACAAAACGCAATATTAACGTCATTATGGCATAAACTCACTGCTTCAACAAAATAAACATTGTTTTAAAAACATCGTGAGAGACGATTCAATACCAATACTTGTATGACCATTTTTCGCTGTCGACACGACTTGTATGTAGGAATGTAGGAGATTAAGGCAGGAATTCAAGTGAAACACGGACGATCGCAACTCACCAATACAATCGCAAATTCCCAAATTTGGATTTAAGTGAAACGTTACAATCGCTACGAGATGCGATTCTAATGTAATTCGACTTCCAGGAGCGATTGCAATTTTGGTCTATTGCGATCGCCTCGAAGCAATTGCAATGGTGTTTCATTTGAATTCGGCCCTTAAACACCAAATAATAAATTGCAGCGCCGTCTACGTCTTCGACAAAACTACTGACTAACTCGAGCTGGGAAAAAATTCTGCTAGCACTGAACCTCACAGTGGAAGTTCCCATAACTAATAACTAAGATTTTAGCAAATCTCCTCTTTTTATCCCTTAGGCAAGATCATTCTCAAAGCCCCTCATGTTTTTCACCCACCAGGAAGAGATTAGGACTAGGATTGACAGAGTGCAAGATTGTACTTGGGGCTTGATCGTTTGATGTACTTCAATTTTTCGCGGGTTATAAGAAATTCCCGTTGATTTTCGACACAAACTTTTGTCTGCAAAACAGCCTGCAAAACATTTCAGTCCCGCGCATTTGTTCGTTTCCTTTTTCCACCGAAAAAAAAGGTCAATGAGCAGTTTTGCGTCGTTTGACTGCGATGTGATTTAGAAAAAAAATCTGGAGTATCACAGTAAATTTATACCGTGTGGCCGTGTGCACAATATTCACCAATATATGCGATTTTCATTTTAATGGTCTGCAGAGATTGAAAAAGCCTCTTCAATGTGCCGCAAAGAGGGCAACCGCATTTAATTCCCCCCTCCCTTTTTATTTCAGTATAATAAACTATTATTATTATTATTATTATTATTATTTCTTCAAATTTACTACATAAAAAAATTCGTTCGGTCCCCAACACAAAATGAAAAGTGATAAATTTGTTTTTAAATCATCTTCAGTTTAATCATTGCACTATCTTTCGATAATGGTATTTTGTGTAATTTTCGTTAATTTAAATTTATTTAAAATATAAAATTTTGGTGGCCTCTGCATATTGTATTTTTTTCCCTTTTAATTATTGCATTGATAATTTATTTTAATTTATTTAAAATATAAACTTTGGCGGCCCTCTGCATATATTCTTTTCTTTTTTTAAATATTGCATCGATCTTGTTGAATTATGTATATATAATTTTATTTGTGTTTTATTAATTTAACTAATTTTAGTTACAGAGGTTCGCGTACCTTTTAAAGCTCTCGCACATATTTATACAGTACTTTTTTTTTCCAAACTGTGCAGGGCGACCTATAGTTTCCCGTTTACATGACCCCATTAACGAGAAAATTTCGTATTTTTCGCAATGAATATTGCTGTGAAGGAATCTTAACTATTTTTCGCGGCCCCAATTATTTATTTTTGATAAGTAATAATTGGGGCCGCGGAAAATACAGGACATTTTTAAAAATTCAGCTTTACTGATATTCTTAATAGTGGTTAAATTATTCCGCTTCTCTTTTAAATTTCATTTAAAGTCTTGAAATATTTTTCTAAAATTTCATTTTAATAATATAATAAAATCGGCGGCCCCTTTCTTCAGAAAAGAGGAGGGGTGTAGCACCCCCCACACCCCCCTTGCCGACGGTCCTGGCATTTCCCCCTTTTTTTAGAAAATCAGAAGAGACTTGACGCATGCGCAAGTTCAAGGAAGGTCGCGCGATAAAATATCTGTCAGTAAAAACGTTTTCTTAACTCTAAAGATAAAGGACGATGTGTGCAATCGTGCCATAATTGTCTTTGATTGACTGCGAATTCCTTAAAAATTTTGGTCGGCGATGCAAATTGATATGCTTTATTTAGAGCAAATAAACACAACATATACAAAGGAATTCTTTCTCCTTTGTTTCTCTTCAAGTTTTTTTCCTTAAGAATTTGCAAATGACTTTTTTTGAACTCTCTGATTTTCAGGTTTTAGGGCGGAATTCAGGTGAAACGCTGCATCTGCAAATTCCGCCCTTAGTATTTTGTTTCACTAGGTGCAGACGCAAGTACCAAGTACCTCCTCTTCAATACACGTGGCTAAATAAGTTGACTGATTCTAAGTTGAAACAAAAATGTTTCTAAATACTATCAAACTTCTTCAAATTTCAGAATATTGCCGTTTCATGAACTTAGACCTTTTTTTCTCCACCAAAATATAATTCGAATTTTGAAGAAGAGGAGGAACTGTTCATCTAAGACTTCAAATAGTGCTACAGCGAACTTAATACGAATACACGAATACGAAGAATGGCGCTTTTAGTTGAGTTGCGATTTGTTCTACCTGCTTTATTGAAAATGCTTTTCTTTGGTTTTCAGCCCTCAGAAATTCAGCTGGAGTGTTTTATCTGAATGGAAACTGGAAAATAGAATTTCCGCATGATATCAGAATTGCAGGCACCATCTTTCATTACAAAAGGGAGAAACAAGGAACAAAAGCTCCTGAAATTATCCAAGCAAAAGGACCCACAAACGAATCGATTTTTGTTGTGGTAAGATATCTAATTGCTGGTACTTTTAATTGTTAATAATGCTCTAATTTATTAATTCTTTGCCTGCTGAAATTCGAGGTGGGTGATTCTCCAAGATCCTAACAGGGCAATTCCACGTCAGATCAATCACCTGCCTGACCTAACTATTTCCGATTTTAACAAAATTCGGTGTCAAGGACACATATGACGAGCGAAGTGTTCTTGTAAATTTTTAGATTCTTATTTTAAAAATTGTGCGAAATATAGAGCTGTAAAAAAAAAAAGCAAAAAGTGCAAAAAAAAAAAAAAAAACCAAACGTGGCTATATGCTAATGACTAACTTCGCTCCTAATTACAATAGAGTAAAAATTCAAAAACCATTGTAAAGAAAAAGAGTGGAGCTTTCTATTGATGTATAACATGACTTTCTTACAACAGGATTTACTTTCAAGGTCACTGACCGTAACTTTTGACCTTGAACATCTCAAAACACGCCCCCTTAGAATTTCATAAAAAAAAATATATTTTATAGCTCGAACACTATTCTTCATCCACACCAAAACTAAGGCTGGCACCGCAATGGTAAAGTACTCAAAAAAATACCAAGAATGTTTACATGTTTTACATTAGGGAATTCCGTATGTCAGGTCATCACCTTCTTGACCTTAACATTTTCAATTTTAATGAAATTTGGTGTGAAGGACACATTTGACAAGATAAGTAATTCTGAAAATATTTAGATTTTTTATTAAAAGAAATTGTATGGAATATAGGGCTGTAAAAAAGTGGTTCCATGCAAATGACTGTAACTTCGTTTCTAACTACAATAGAACAGAAATTCAAACACCATTGCAAGTATAGAGCTTTCTATTGAGCGATAACATGAGTTTCTTGTAACAGGCTTAAGTTTCAAGGTCACGATGAATGACATTGAAACTTAATCCTGTTGCAAAAATGTTATGTTATGTATCAATAGAAAGCACTATTCTTTTGCTTTACAATGATTTCTGAATTTCTGTTCTGCTATTATTAGGAGCAAAGTTACAGTCATTTGTATGTTCCCACTTTTTGTCTTCCCCTGTTTCTGAAGAAAAAGTAATCGCTCATTTGCAAGAAAAGTGACAAAACTCAAAAGCAAAATTTTAAAGAGGAAGAAGTAAATAAATAAAACTTTTTGTACAGCTAAAAATGAGGAAGAAGTTCAGTTTTTGAGCATTAGTAAATCATTTTGCAAACCATAGGGATTTATCACATTTTTTCTGTTGTAAGCAAAAAGCAACACCCCTAACTGTTATGTATTTTAAAATCAACTGAAAATTATTTTTGTTACTTTTATTGCGCATGAGCAATATATTAACATAGTTTTCCATAATCTGCCAACTATTCATGAGCATATCCTGGAAGATATGCAAAATGCATTTAATTTTATAACTGATCAGTGACATTAAAAATGTTGCACATTATGTTTTCATTTATTTCTGTTTTAACAAAAATTGAATTTGAGTTTACCTTTCTTAAACTCGAATGCATCTATGATATCGAAAATTACATAAAAATTAAATTTTTCATATTTATAACACTAGAGAATCATCAACTGGTATTTATTGAATAAGATTGATGGTTTTATGATTGAAAATTTTCATTAGCAGGTTAACTTTCTCATTCACTCTCTTTATGTGCACTGGGCTTGTTGGACAGTGTAATTTTGGAGGCCTGATATATATCACTTTATATATATTGTTGAACCCTGATTAGGGTTATTGAAAATGATTTCATGTGTTTGTTGTTTCACCATCTTATTCTCTTTATGTGCATATCCTTTCAGCTGCTGTATCAAGAAAAGAATAACGGAATCAGCTACGAATATTCGGTCCCGGCCACGACCAAAACCTCTCTGCCGGATGAGTACTCTTGGACATTTGGAGACTTTGAGGAGTGTTCTCAAACCTGTGGTGGTGGTAAGCCTGTAAAACTAAAAATTCGCCAAATGGACCCATTCTAACGTTTTGGCGACCATTATTTTCATTAACCTTTTGGATCCGGGCTGTTCATATAGAAATTTTTCTTTCGACCCAGGTAGTACGACAGTTGAACCACAGATTTATTTTCCATTGAAAAGGGAAGGTATAAACTGTCGTACCAGACATATGAAACCTTGAAAAAATCCCGGGCTCCAAAGGGTTCGAGTGAAAATCTCAACCCCGTCCTCTAAAGAGAAAAGACTTCTGGTACAACACGTGTACCGCCCGGTTCCTAAAGGTTAAAGTTGCCACTCTTTCTACCATTAGCTAATGCATACGGTTGGGCATTATGCCGGGACAGTGGCAAAACTGGAAAAACCTGGTACAAACCGGCAAAAATGGAAAAAAAACTGGCAAAAACTAGAAAAATTTCTAGATACCAAAAAATATATAATTTTGTGCTTAATACAATTGAAGGGACAAGTGGATGAAGGTGACATGTGACAATTTTTGAAACACTTACTTTTTACCATGAATGAAGGTGATAAGGTAATATATATATATATATATTAGACTGTCCCAAAATTGTATGGTGAAAAAAAAATTTTGGAATTTGAACTGGCATACCATGCATTATTGTGACATTTGGTTTAAATAACTATCTTGCAAAATTTTAAGCTATTTGAAGATTATTAAGTGACAGCTCAACACCATTAAATATTTAAAAAACCTAATTTATTGAGTAATTATTTTTTTTTCCAAAGTTTTATGAAATTTACTCAATACAAAATCATTTCTATCAATACTTTTTTTTTAACAATATGCAATAATTACAATCTCAAATACACTTTTTGCTAAAATTACTTTAAAAAAAATTTTAAACACCAATGCTGCTTATTTTTCGTAATGTTCCAATGTTTGAAAAATGAGCCAATGTTGCTCTTCATTAATAAGTTGCAAATTTAAACCACTTGCTAATTTAATTGCTTTCTTAGCACAATCATTTACTAATTTCAATACAGACAGGCCCGTCATTAAGGGGGGGGCTGGGGGGTCAATTGCTCCCCCCCCCCCCGACTTTGAGAACTCAATGTATTTACATTTAAGTGAGCATAGTTTTTGTTGTTTTCTGGTAAAATTGTATTGTGCTTTTATCCTTGCCTCCCCCCCGGAAAAACTTGAAATTACGGGTCTGAATGCAGACACTATTCCCTTAGCTTGATTGTATTTATTTCTTCCAGCCCAAGTACGAACATCAACTTACGAAAATTATTATCCAGTTTCATTACAGCTGAATCTAAATCCGTTCTTTCACAAAATATGATAATGTTATCCTGAAAAGATTAGTCTTTTAAGACCCTTTTTGGTTTTTGGACACTATAAAGCTTTTACTATGGCAGCTTTTTCCTTTGGAGGCACGCGATCTGTAAAAAAAGCTAATCATACCAAATCCTCACTTAGCTATCAAAGTTTTTAATAAGTGCTCTAAGAGCCACTTCACTATCAATTTCTGTGTATAGCTCTAGTATTTATAGAAGATGTAAGTCATTATGAGGCACATTGCAGCTACTGGGGGTACTGAGCCACAATTTCGCATAGATTGTTGTCACGAACAGAATTCTTTTTAATGCTAAAATCTCATAAGATGCTAATTTGTATTCCTCGTGAAAACACAAATTCTTCAAGCAGTAAACTCCTTTTGCCATCCATCTTGCCCTGTCATAGGCACCTGGGAATTAACCATACAACCAGGAACATGATCTGCATCACCAAGAGTATACAAATACAAATACAAAGACCAGCAACAACCTCTGGGCCCAACAGGGCTGGTCCTAGTCAAATTATAGACCCCAATGAAGATCAATGGCCCTCTTAAAGCCATCTACTCCATTGCTCCTTACCGCCTCTTCCGGTATACTATTCCAAATTCCCACTACTCTGCTAAAATAGTAATTTTTCCGAATTTCCAGGTTAGCCTGAGATTTAAACAGCTTATAACAATGATCCATTGTCCTGTTTTTCGTGCAAAAGTTTAACCCTATAACATCTTTCATTTTGATAAATTTAAACAACTGAATCATGTCCCCCCTGGTTCTCCTTTGCTCAAGACTATACATGTTAAGCATTCTAAGTCTGGAATCATAGTCTAAATTAGAAAATCCATTCACTAACCTTGTAGCCCTCCTTTGTACCCTTTGGTGTTAGTTTGAAAAACTCGAATCACTATAACAAAAGTGCTTGCTTTTGATTCAATGTCCAATCTTGATGCAGCCTCAATTGAAGACTCAAATAATATACTTTGTTGTTCTCCTGTTTTTGCTTTCTCTTCTTGATTTCTCTTATTACCTTTTCTTGCTAGTTTTTGAAATGTCAGTTTTCGCCTCCCATAAAATTCATCCTTTTCCCTACTTGGTCCTGAAGGAACTTCCAATCTTCAGGCATTTTAATGGTATATTCACTGTTTGCCTGCATAAGAAATATCAAACATTTTTTCTTCATTTCTTCATTGAACTCCTTTTCGATTTGTCATTGCCTCTTAGATGCCCTCCTATGTTTTTTTAAATACATTTTGGCATATTTTTCATAGATCATTTTCAGTTTGGTCACAAAATTTGATTTTTGTGTTGTCGGTAAGCATCTTTCTGATAATGTTAATTTCCTAATCTTTAAATCATGAAATAGCCGGCCCATTGCTTCACCATTTGTTGGTAATTGGTTGTTATTATGTATATCAAGAACTGAAACAAGTTGTTCTATCAGCTATATTACAGTGTGGATATGATATTGTGAAAACTATTATTGAATTCTCATACCACTTATTGGAAAATTAATATAAAGTTAATGTACTGTTATTTAACTATAGGAAATATTCATTAAAATTAAACTTACTTCTGAAAAATTTAGAAAATTAAAAGTAATTCAAAAATGAATATAATGTAAGCTTTAGTTTTTATATAAAATGTTGACACACAATTTTAAAGTTAGAGCTACAGTAAGTCGAGAACAAAATAGCAGTGTTCCGTTTACCTAAAATGGCGATTAAAAATTACAGTTTCAGAGTTCTGAAAACACTGAAATTAACAATAACTGATAAAATTTAATATAGAAAACATTCTGCTTTAAACTATATTATGCTTAAAATGTACAAATTAATGAATAAACAATAAAAAAAAATCTTTAAATATTTGTTGCATCATGCATATTTTGTACCGAAAATAGGGCATAAAATTGATTTTGGGTGCTCATGAGAGGTCTGTTAATCTTGAAATATTTGGCTAAAATTTTTACCACACCTTTAAAATGGCATTTGGCACAACTTGAGTGGGTATGCACATTGATTTTTGAAAATTATTTTTTTTGGGACAGTCTAATATATATGTATATATATATTTTTTTTTTGAAAGCTTTTTCTAGAAATTAAGAAAATTGTCAGATATCACCTTTATTCACTTGACCTTTCAATTGTGTTTGTGAATTAACACAATTGAACTCACACTAATTTGAATTTTTGTAAATCAGCGAAATTGAAATGTCACATGTCACCTTTATCCACTTGCCCTTTCAATTGAGAGTTAACCTTTTGGATTCGAGCTGTTTTTTTGGAAATTTTTTTTTCGACCCAGGTAGTACGCCAGTTGAACCACAGATTTCTTTTCCATTGAAAAGAGAAGGTATAAACTGTCGTACCAGACGTATGAAACCTTGAAAAAATCCCCGGCTTCAAAGGGTTCGAGTGAAAATCTCAACCTTGTCCTCTAAACTAGACGAGACTTATGGTACAACATGTGTACCGCCCGGCTCCTAAGGGTTGAATCAGAAAATTAATTTAGAACTTCTTTGGTCTTAATTTAAATATTTAACATCAATAATTCTTGAGGAAAAAAAACACTTGAAATAGATCGGAAAAAATGTTTTAAACAGGCCCGTCATTTAGTGGGGGTCAATTGACTTTGGAAAATCAATGTATTGGTATATAAGTGGACGTGGTTTTTGCCACTTTTTGGTAAATTTTACATTGTGTATGAGCCCTTTGCCCCCCTCCCCTCCCTGGAAAAATTCGAAATGTCGTCCCTGGTTTCAAAACTTGTTTTTGCTATTCAGTTTTAGAAAAATAAAAATGTATTCTAATTCTAGTGTAGACAATTTAATTGAATTTGATGAGTCTACTACTTATGAACTTTTCATCATTGGTTACCTATAGTTTAATACCAGTTAAACTATGCTTTCATCTCATCATTTCAGGGCAAAAATTAGACATTTAAATGTCAGAACAGTAGTAATATAGCCAGACCAGGCCATAGTGTAAGGTCAGGAAGAGAAAATGCCCTTCCCCCTCTAATTTAGAGAAACGAATTTGTTTACAAATAAATGATCGTTGCTTTGGTGGCTTTTCGGTATAATTTGTATTAAATTGAGTAAAACCCTGTGACCCCCACCCACCCTGGAAAAATTTAAAATAGCTGATCTGAACATAGCTTACTGTCTCTGAGAAATGATGACATTGTAAACAGTAATTATAGTTTGTTTTTCTGTACATTTATATTGTCTTGATGGCATATGAGATCTGGCATGACTTTCCTGTTATTAACTAACTCAGCGTTTCTTAAACTTTTTGACAAGTGGAACCCTTTTTGCTGTCTAATTTTTTGGCGGAACCCTTGTTTTTATTTCCATCCTCCCCCTCCCCACCCAAAATTACGAATAACAGAGTGCACTCATTTTTTAAGGTAAGTTTCTTCAATTGATAATTATTTGTAATGTTTGAATTTTATTTTATTCATTTTTTTAAT
The DNA here is from genome assembly GCA_038373865.1 of Uloborus plumipes. Lineage (NCBI taxonomy): Eukaryota > Metazoa > Arthropoda > Arachnida > Araneae > Uloboridae > Uloborus > Uloborus plumipes. The sequence goes on along the minus strand of JAXGGA010001450.1, from coordinate 106,198 downwards.
TTCAATAGCCCAGAGTAAGTTGGTTCACATTCAAAAAAAAAAAAAAAAAAAAAAAAAAAACCAAAAAACACACACACACAAATTAAAACTTTTAGAGGAATTATAGACACAAAATTGTATTGATAGGCAGAAGTGAAGTTGATGAAGATTCTAGTTGTGCTGATCTTAGAAAATGTTCATGGTTCAGGCATAAATAGAGCAAAAGTAGAAATTGATATTTGGTTTTAAATTTTAATTATTTTTATTTTTTCATTTCAAAATTATAGCGTATCCTTACCTCATATCTCCAATCAGAAATCTTTAATATCTCACTAGAAATTTCAATGTGTCTTGTAGTTTACGATATTATGAAGACTATTTTTTTCTGCATGACCAAACCAGTGTTTCTCATAATAAAACAAAAACTGTATGACTTGTCACCTGCATATCTCCCTTCACCCCTTCTATTTTTAGCTAGAGCTGTATGTTTTGCAATACTATGTAGACAGAGAGTCTCACAAATCAAGTTCGCTAGTTCAAATGCTTCCATCCGGCGCCAGTTGAGAGATTTAGCAGGTTATACAAAAGCAAAATGTATTACTTATTCGTATTTTGAGCTCCCCCCCCCCTTACCCTATCACCGATTTTTCCTTCGGCTGAGTGAACAGGAGACAGGGTTGTTGCTTCAAATTTTAAGTTTGGATTTTAATTTTCTTTGCTGGAGCTTTTGAGAACTTAGTTCAAATATTATGAAAGGAAGGGAGGAAAAGTTTCGCAGAACCTTTCCGTGATCTTCGTGGAACCCTGGGGTTCCGCAGAACACAGTTTAAGAAGCGCTGAACTAACTGAACAATTAGAATGTGTTCTTAGTTATAATCACTAGTGCAACGAACATCCACCTACTATGAGGGGGGGGGGCATATAAAATACAATATCACTTCTGGCAATATGTTAAAAAAATCTGGTATGGACCCCACACTACTTCCTTTTACGTGTAAATTTCTTAGTAGTTGCCTTAAGTGGTAAAAAAAAATGCTTGGAGTGAGCAAGGTAACAATTCAAATATTTACTCCCCTAATCTGCCACGAAACAGTGCAAAAAATATTTTACAATGGTTAATTTTCTAAATATTGCTGATTTTAATTTCCATTCAGTGAATTTTTCGCAAAATATCGCCAATAGCGCCAAGTTGAACCCAAATTCAAAAAATAATTTTTTCGCCAAATTTGTCGCCAACTTGGCGATATGTCGGCAAGTTGGCATCAAACACTTGGCGACCAAAAGCTTGCCGACATATTGCCAAGTGATCGCGCCAATTCATATCACTTCAGTCTGCATTGAAATTAACACTGATTTACCCCAAAAAAGGGGTAAAACACCCCCTTGGGAACATTCGAATGTGTTGCATCAGCAATTCCGTAATACAAAAGCAAAATAAATTGCATCGCTACAATTACTTAATCGCTGATTCATCAGATTCTTTTGACTCGTAAAATAAGATAGGACCTTTATCGCAAGTGAATATATTCAGAAAAACATAATTTCAAAGATATTTACACCCTCAAATAGGAACAAAAGGAGAACTCAGAAAAACACAACCTTTTTAATTTTTACATCTTATGTGCAGTAAAAGTAGAAGTTGTTTCTTAGGAACATAAACACTGAAGTTGAGTTGTATACAATTTCGTACGCGTACGCGACAGAATGCAACCACAAGGGGAGGTGCACAACTAGACCATCCTCAGAGCCTACATACCAAGCTAGAAGCTTCTACGGCATATAGTTTTTGAGTTATGCGAGGCACATACGCACATACATCCGCACATACGTACATACAGACGTCACGAGAAAACGCGTCGTAATTAACTCGGGGGTGGTTGAAAAGGATTTTTCGGCTGCTTATATGTTGGTAGGTACAAATACACGTGCTCACAGGTCGAAAAAACTACTGAACATTCATTCGGGGGTAAGCAAAATAAAAATTTAGACTCAAATTTGAGTGATTTTTTTTTCGTGATCACAATACTTCCTTTACTACGTAAAAGGAAGTAAAAAGGATTTTGGGCATAGACCATCAATCTACTTCGCTAGGCCCCTATTACATCATTTAAACCACAGCCAGTGACCAATTTTATAGTTGTTCACTTTTATTGTATACCTCTTCACTTTGTTCTATAATAGTATTTACCAAAGAAGCCTTTTTCTGAGAGAGTAGGTTGAATAATGCAATGAATATTCCCAGTTAAAAAAGAAAAAAAAAACTTAAAGTCAAAATTACTAAAAAGTTAGGAAAATTTTCGTAAGTAAAGCTAACCATTTTTTCCACTATGGAAAAAGTGGCAAAAAGTTATTTTTCCAGGACAGTTTTTATGGTTTTTTTTTTCCACCTTTGGCAAAAACGTGCCAACCCTATTTTCATTGAAAATTGTAAAAAATTAATTCCTCTTCAGCATGAAGCCATTTCGAAAATGCATTATTTAAAAACTAGTGTAAAAGTAAAAAATAACCTTTAAAAGAGAAATGAAGTGAATGGATGAATTTGAGAATCACAGAGTACAAATTACAAAATTGTGTACAATATTTTTCTTTTTTTTACAATCACGAGTTTTGTAACGGGCATTTTCGAAACGACAATTTTTGCAACGAATTTGCTGCCAAAAATGCAATTTTTGCTTTTATTCTGGAGCAAGAACATTAAAATTTTACTTCTCAGTTTTTTTTCACCTTAATGCATTCAGTATATAATGAAATTTCAAGCACTGTATTACAGGGATTTCACCAACTTAAAGAAATCCCTTCTGTGGTAAAAACCGGCACTTCCACGCAATCTATTATCACTAGAAAATTATAATAGGTAATTATATCAAAGAATACAAGTTTTTTAAAATGTTAATAGTGCATTTGTAGGGCACCATAATGCCTATCAAGATTATGTATTGTTGATTTTAATAGCATTTTGTACATGTTGGGTACAATTTATAATAAGATTTAGATATCGCCATGCTCGTTTCCTCTCTCAGATCGTGCATTGATTTTTGTTCTTATTATATTGGAGCAAAAAAGAGAAAATGTCTCCCTTCATTTTCGTAATTTTGAAAGTATTTTCTCATTTTGCGAAAAATGCGACGGCGGCGGAAACCCCGTACAGTATGAATAATTCATTCTTAGCGAATATGAAAGTTGGCATTCATTTTGATGAGACTTTGTCCTTTAGTTGCATACATTTCTCTTTCTTCAACTCCAGGTGTCCGACTTCGCTGGGTGCGATGCATTCGAAAGAGCGACAAGGACATTGTGGACGAAGGCTTGTGTGATCCGGTTCAGAAACCGGAAAGCAGCATCGCCTGCAACATCCAATCCTGCCCCGCATCGTAAGTAGCATTTGGGGGTGTTCATTGTACAACTTGGTTCATTTGTAAAGTATTATATCAAAACCAGGGCCAAATCCAGAATTTTTGACTTACTGCTTATTTTTGTTGGTTGGTTGGTTTTGTGTCACAGATAGAAAATTAAATAGAACCGAAGGTCCTATGTACAGCATCAGCAATAAGAAGACGGTTTTCTTTGTATAAGTCTGACCACGGGTTGTCATTGTTTTTGTGAAAGTATGATATCAACATTTCATTAATGTGAAAGTCTCAGACCCCCCCCCTCCCCAATCACACACTTTGGTCTGATGATTTTTTAATGGCATGTAAATTTTGTAACAGAAAAACATAAAATTTTTAAAAAGTGCTGTCCTTGTTCAAAACATGATTCTTTTGTGGGGGTCGTGGTAGGGCAAAAATACAATTGTATTTCAGCTCAATAAGCTTTGTACTGTGTACTGTTCTAGAAATTATCAAAAAAAAAATGAACCTAAAAACGGATGCTAAAAGATTGCACTAAAATTTTGTTATTTCACTTATGCGAAAAATGGCTAAAAATGAATTTTGATACAACTAAAAAGTCGTTACTCATCTGATGCTCATACAAATCAGTTGAGCATTTTATTTTATGAGTAATTTTGGTTTCAAACTATTGATTTTTTAACATTTCTTTTTTAAGAATGTGCCTATGTTTTTTTTTCTTTCTTATTTTTTTTTGTGAAGGTGTCAATTTTTATGCTTTATTTTCATGAAGGTACCAAAAATGGAAATAAAATCAGCCTGTATTGGGCCTTGAAAACATGCTGTACAAGATTTTATGTATTCTGCAAATTATTTCTTTTAACTTCTTTTTTTATAGTGTTACAAATTTTGTAACTACAGTAAACCCTCATTATGTTGCGTTTTTTGAGTGACAAAGAAGAAGCGTGATATAACCAAGGTCATAAAAAATAGTTATCCATGCAACATACAAGTAAATTAGACATGAGCAGAGCATACAGAAAAATTAATTTATTCATATATTCGAGCATTTTATTAGTTGAAACTAATAAAGAAATTAAATTTACTACAATTATTGGCATACTAATGAGTAAAAAGCCACGAGAAAGCTAATGGCTCTCTTATGTACTGATCTTTTCACACTGATGAAGAGAGCCTTTAAATAGTTATCTGCTGTATGTTCTTGTTAATTCATGTTTTATTTACTTTGGTTTTTCTTACATGCATTAAAATTTAAACAAGATTGAAATTTTAGTACATTTTCAATGTCAGAAAGGTGCAAATACCAAATAGCAAATGAAGATGAACTTTCTTAGCTGGTGCAAGATAATAGTGAGCATTCCAGTACCCTCTTATCCCCAATAGACTTTCTAATCTCTTTGATTTCTGTAGAAAGAATGCACATCCACTACATTCTTCCTTTCTAAAAAATATTTGATATACAGGGTGTCCACTCCTATCGTGGCCCAATAGCTAATTTCTAAACCGTTAGAGATACGCATATAGTTCATTTAGGAAAAAATTACGAAAGGAATTTTGGGTCTATTCAATGTTTTTCAAAAAATCAAATTTTGAAAGAGTTACGAAATTTAAATTTTTATACAGCCCCCCAGTCCTATCAATCATATTTAGTAAAACATTCTTGACACTGTAACGTTTAAAACTCCAAAAAAATCACTCTTCTACCACAAAAATTGACCGAGTTATGACGTTTTGAAGAATCAAGATTTTGAAGGATTTTGCATACGGTCCCTTAAGCGATCTCTGGATGATGTCATGAAATAATGCAAAATCTTGATTTTTCAAAACATCATAACTCGTCAATTTTTGTGGTAGAGCAGTGATTTTTTTTAGTTTTAAACGTTACAGTGTCAAGAATATTTTACTAAATATGATTGATAGGACTGGGGGGCTGTATAAAAATTTAAATTTTATAACTCTTTCAAAATTTGATTTTTTGAAAATCATTGAATAGACCCAAAATTCCTTTCGTAATTTGGAGATTTTTTCCTAAATGAACTATATGCTTATCTCTAACAGTTTAGAAATTAGCTATTGGGCCACGATAGGAGTAGACACCCTGTATAGAATATCAGGACTTCCTAGTATTTCTTTAACATTGAATGAGAATCTTACATTGAAAATAACTTTTACCAGCAAAAGCGTGATGCACAATGAAAACTGCAACCTTTACCGCGAGCCAGACGCTGTTCGGAAGAGCATGAGAAAAAATATACACTGAAGTGACAAAAGTCATGGGATACCTCTTAATATCGTGTCGGCCCTCCTTTTGCCCGGCGAAGTGCAACAACTCGACGTGGCATGGACTCAACAAGTCGTTGGAAGTCTTCTGCAGGAATATTGAGCCATGCTGTCTCGATAGACGTCCATAATTGTGAAAGCGTTGATGGGGCAGGATTTTGGGCACGAACAGACCTCTCGATGGTGTCCCATAAATGCTCAATGGGATTCATGTCGGGCGATCTAGGTGGCCAAATCATTCGTTGGAATTGTCCAGAATTTTCTTCAAACCAATTGCGAACAGTTGTGACCCGGTGACATGGCGCATTGTCATCCATAAAAATCCCATCGTTGTTTGGGTACATGAAGTCCATGAATGGCTGCAAATGATCTCCAAGTAGCTGCACATAAGCATTTCCAGTCAATGTTCGGTCCAGTCGCACTAGAGGACCAAGTCCATGCCATGAAAAAACAGCCCACACCATTACGGAGCCACCACCAGCTTGAACAGTGCCTTGCTGCCAGTTTGGGTCCATGGCTTCGTGGGGTCTGCGCCACACTCGAACCCTACCATCGGCTCTTACCAGCTGAAATCGTGACTCATCGGACCAGGCCACGGTTTTCCATTCATCTAGGGACCAACCGATATGCTCACGTGCCCACGAGAGTCGCTGCAAGCGATGTCGTTCTGTCAGTAAAGGCACTCGAGTCGGTCTTCTGCTGGAATAGCCCAAGAAATCCAAATTTCTCCGCACAGTTCTAGCAGACACGTCCATTGTACGTCCCACATTGATTTCTACGGTGATTTGACGCAGTGTTGCTTGTCTGTTAGAATTTACGACTCTTTGCAGACGTCGCCGGTCTCGATCTTTAAGTGCAGGCGGTCGACCACTGCGCTGTCCATGGTGGGATGTTATGCCTGAAATTTCATACTCTCGGCACACTCTTGACACAGTGGATCTGGGAATGTTGAATTCTCTAACGATTTCCGAAATGGCATGACCCATGCGTCTAGCTCCAACTAACATTCCGCGTTCAAAGTCTGTTAATTCACGTCGTGCGGTCATCATCACGTTAAAACCTCTTCACATGAATAACTTGAACAGAAATGAAAGCTCTGTAAAAGCACTGCGCATTTATACCTGTTCTATGCGATGCTACTGCCATCTGAAAATTTGCATATTGCTATCCCATGACTTTTGTCACTTCAGTGTATTAAAGAGCCAGATGTCTTTCATTTCTTTCGCTAAAACGTTTAATTCAAAAAGTGTTGTCAAACTGAAATTTAGATCAGTAAAACATTATTTACATGGGAGCTGGTTGCATTTAAAAATATTTAAAGGTTTAAATACAAATACAAATACAAATACAAATGTGGCGACCAGCAGCAGGCTCAGGGCCCAACTTGGCTGGTCCTAGTCAAATTAAAGACCCCAATGAAGATCAATGGCCCTCTTAAAGCCATCTACTCCATTGCTCTTTACCGCCTCTTCCGGTAAGCTGTTCCAAGTTCCCACTACCCTGCTAAAATAGTAATTTTTTCGAATTTCCAGGTTCGCCTGAGGTTTAAACAGCTTAAAACAATGACCCCTTGTCCTGCTTTCCTTGCAAAAATCCAACCCTGCAACATCATTCATTTTAATAAATTTAAATAACTGAATCATGTCCCCTCTGGTTCTCCGTTGCTCAAGACTATACATATTAAGCATTCTAAGTCTGGAATCATAGTCTAAATTAGAAAGTCCATTCACTAACCTTGTAGCCCTCCTTTGTACCCTTTCCAATAAATTAATGTCTTTCTTCAGATAAGGAGACCAAAACTGAACAGCATATTCCAAATGAGGTCTTACCAAACTTCTATATAGAGGCAGAAGAACCTTCTTAGATTTGTTTGAAATAGATCTATTAATAAACCCAAGCATCCTATTGGCTTTGTTACTAGCTATGCTGCACTGTTGACTGGACTTGAAATCCTGATTTATTAAGACACCTAGATCCATAACATTATCTGCCCTACTAATGACTGAACCCTGTAAATAATAGCTTGTATGCTTATTTCCATGACCGAAATGCAGCACTTGACATTTCCCAACATTAACTGCCATACCCCACTTGTCTGCCCATTTAGTAATATGATCCAAATCCTGTTGCAGCTGATTTATTTGTTCGTCATTTTCTACAACCCCCATAAGTTTGACATCATCGGCAAAACAATTCATGTTTCCAGAAACATTTTCATGAATGTCATTCATAAAAATAATAAACAAAAGGGGACCTATTTCTGATCCTTGGGGAACCCCACTTAAAACTTCACTCCATTTAGAATAGTTACCCCTAACAACTACTCTTTGTTTCCTTCCTGTCAGCCAATTCCTAACCCAAACTAGAATTTTACCTCCTACCCCTATACCAGCTAATTTGCTGAGTAGTGCTACATGCGGTACCTTATCGAAAGCTTTTTGAAAATCTATGTAAACAACATCTACGCATTTTTTGCTATCTAAAGCCAAGGTAACCTTGTCGTAGAAATGTAATAAATTAGTAGCACACGATTTACCTTTTCTGAAACCATACTGCAAACTACTCAACAGCCCATTATTTTCTAAGAAATTCATAATCTTAATTTTGATCAATGTTTCAAAAATTTTACATACCACTGAAGTCAGACTCACAGGCCTATAATTTCCTGCATTACCTCTAGACCCTTTCTTGAAGAGTGGTGTAATGTTAGCTAGTTTCCAGTATCTAGATCTAACAGTTGCTATCCCTTAGACTGTTACTGATTGTAAAATATATCCTCTTTCACATTCTTAGAGCGCTTTTCCAAGCACCAACACGACAGCGATGAGTATACTGACACGACATCGCTCCAACAGAGAACTGTTCGAACGATGTCGTTTGTCAGACAACTCGTGTCGGATGACATCCGTCTCCCCTCCAAAATCGAGACGACATTCAATCGTCTGTTTACTTTCTTTGAAATATAGCAATGGCATTTAAGTTTGACATCTCTGCATTAGTAAATATAAACTTAAATGTGCAGACAATTAACGTGTGTAGCACTACAATTTTTTAATTTATTTTATTTAATATTTTGTTTCATTATTGTTTCTGAGACGATTTTTCTTGCCACAGAAAAGCTTGATTTCCATTCTGATAGTATTCCTGTTTCATTCTTGGCAAGTAAAATGTAATGAAATTGTGAATATCATGAGCCCCATATCGGCTCTCTACTAGGGTTTTCTTTTTCTAGTGAGGTTAAGTAAACATAACTGTTGTAGCAAGGGCGAATTCAGCTTATGGTTATGGAGGGGGGTCCATGGACATCATATTAAGTTTTTCCACGGGGGGGGGGGGGGTCCAAATACAGTGCAATTTGCTCGGAAAACGTTAAAAATCACGCCCACTTATATGTAAATACATTGATTTCTCAAAGCCAGGGGGGGGAGGCAATTAACTCTCCTGCCCCCTAAATGATGGGCCTGGGGGGGGGGGGCAAAGGGCAATTTTTGAGTAAAAATGGGGGTGTTTAGCAATTTCTTGTTATATTAGACTCAAAAAATGCAGTTTTATACTATATTTGGTCGCTTAAGGGGGGGTCATGACCCCCCCCCCTCTGGATCCGCGCTTGTGTTGTAGTCTGTCGAATAGAGGAGCCATCATGAAAAAGTGAGAGCACGGTGGCGTCTCGAAATGAAATGCAGTGGAAAACGAGAGGCTCGCAGAGACACGGGATCATCCGAGCAGGAAAAAAAACAGTGCAGTGGACGCTACGACACCGAACGGGGGGGGGGGGGGGGGATTATGGGGCAAGTTGTGCCATCAAAATTTTGGGGGGGGGGAATTTTTTAAACTAATTTATTTATTTAAATTATTTATTAATTTATTTTTCAAATTAAATTATTTACTGATTTGTTTTAATGCAAATTATTTATTAATTATTTTTTAAATTTAAATTATTCATTGATTTATTTCTTGAATTTAAATTATTTCTTTACTTTTTATTTATTTATTTATTTATTTTTTTTTGTGTGAATGTGCTTGGAATGTCTGGAAGGGAAAAAAACGATTATATTCTGCGCATAATTAGTACTTTTAAAAAATTAATGTAGAAAAAAAATAATAGCTAAATTTAAAAAAAAATAAAATAAATAGTATCAAAAAATTAATAAATTATATTCAAAAAAATAAATAATATTTAAAAAGTAAATAATATTTAAAAAATAAATAATATTTAAAAAATAAACAAATGATATTTAAAAAAATAAACAAAAAATAGAGGGATAAAAATAAAAAGTACAAGAGGGTTGTGAAAGATTGGGGGGGGGGAGGGGGGATTAGCACCATTGAGCTTGGGGGGATGGGCACCCCTGGGTTGAATGGTCGGTTAAATAGTTAACGGCCGGAGTGTTAAATGGTTAAAGAATTTAACCATTTAGTCAATTTCTTCCTTCTCTACCTATTTTAAGGAATGGACTCGATTCCTCATTTGATTGACAGGTGTCATCTCATCACGGCTTTATTATATCTGCAGTCGAGCTCAAACCAGGAACAAACTCTTTAAACTTTTGCTTCTCCGTGTATTTGACTCAAATGAAACTTTTTCAGAATTTTTTAAAAAATGTTTCCCGTTCTCGAATGACCGTATGATTTTGTATTCAGGTAAAATATGCCCCAAAGAGGCACCTGGTAGCCATAACCCAATTTTCTTAAAAAGTGCAGATACGATTTTTTGCTCAGCACGGCAGTAACTCTGATCCTCTCCCACAGGTGGAAGTTGGGGGAGTGGAGCGAGTGCAGCCGCCCCTGTGGGGGCGGCGTCCAGTTCCGAGTGGTCTACTGCTATGAGTCCCGGGGCGGCGAGCCCGTCCTCCTGCCCGACGAGGGGTGCGAGGGGGAGAAGCCGCCCTTCACCCGCCCCTGCAACGACGGGATAGAGTGCCCCCACTGGGAGGCCGGGAACTGGTCCGAGGTATTTGGTTGTTTGTTTTTAGTTTTTGAATGGAACTAATCTACACTAATAAAATCTGTTCGTGTCTGTCTGTCTCTCTGTGTGTCTGTCTGTCCGTCTGAAGCTTGAACTCCTAAAAAACCGCTGAGAGTGGAGAATCGAACGAGGTACCATTCAATTCTAAATTTTCCAAGGAAAACAATAAGACCAACCGATTAATTGTAGAACTTTAATTAGCTGAGATATGAATTAAAACTTTGATTAAATTTTTGCCCTTTTTAAAATTCCAAGACATTTATTTCTTCCCATTGCCATTTTGATTTAAAACATTAATTAAATTATTGAACTGTTTAAAATTCCAAGACTTTTAGTTCTTTCCGTTGAAATTTTGAATTAAAACGTTAATTAAATTATTGAACTATTTAATATTCCAAGACTTTTATTTCTTTCCGTTGCCATTTTAAACTAACACATTAATTATATTTTTGAATTATTTAAAATTCCGAGACTTTTATTTCTTTCCCTTGCCATTTTAAATTAAACGTTAAATTTTTGAACTATTTAAATTCCAAGACTTTTATTTATTTCCGATGCCATTTTGAATACGTGTTACAATAAAGTTCTAACAATTGTTTTTTGTAAGACTTATTTTTTTCTTTTGCAATTTGAAAATGTGATTCAAATAAAATTATAATTGATGTTTTTAGCAGGGATTTTTTTTGGCTGCGATCCAAGCATTAAAATAACTTTTTTCGTTTAGAATTTTGCAATTAATTTTACAGGAAGAAAGCGGTTTGCGAATAATTGTTTTTGGTAAGGATATTTATTTGTCATGTAGAGATAGTGTTAAGTACGCGCTACTCGACATTGCTTTTATTTCTGAGGAAGCATGTGCACAAATAATTCAATTGACTTTTTGATGCAGGAAAACTTTTTAGCGGGGAGTAGTTTGTTGAAACTTTCCTTGCAAGTTTAAAGGCGAGCCGCCTTGGCGGTGAGTAGTTTATTTTGACTTTTCTCACCACTTCAAAGGTGAGCCACGTTGGCGACGAGCAGTTTGTTTATATTTTCCTTTCTATTTTAAAGCCCGTGCATTTGCCGGGCATTATATATGAATTATATATAAAAATATAATTCATTTTGTTAAAAGTGAAACTTTATTTTTTGCCATTTCTTGGGTTTTTACGGATGCGCACAAAATATCTAAAGTTCAAAAATATCTAAAAAAGGTTCTTTTCATCAGAACATAAGTACAATAGCTCCTGTAAATTTTAATAGAACAAATTGACAGGAACTTTTAAGGTCTGTCTTTTTTTCTTCACGTTGAATGACGTACACATTTTTGATCTGCAATATCCCTTTGAAACCGGTTTGTCCCAAAAATAAAAATAACGTTTTTTAATTAAGAAAAGTGTGTTCCTTCACATTGATTCAATTTTCTTTACTTCATTGAAAAATGATGTAAAGAAAATTGAAATTCAAGATGACCCGTTTGAGATGTTGCCCTTGAAATTGAGACAGAATTGAGAAAGAAATTTTTTGTCTGGAATTTCAACTCTCATAATTCAGCAATTATTTGGAGCTGTCAAGACGCCACTTGCACACCTTTTGGACATACTAGCAATCTAAAAGCGAGGAAAGAATTAGCTTCAGAAAGTCATTCTCTCAGCAGATACAAGTTGATAACGTATGGTCAAAATCAAAATTTGCCAAAATACGATTTTTTAGCCAATTTTGGCACCAGATTGCTAAAAATATACAGTGCATTGAGCTTTTGTTACTAAAGTAAGCTATTCTCCCCTAAACAAAGATCAGAATCGTCAGATTTGAGCCTGATAATCGTCTTAGGGCGCGAGCAGTAAAAGCACAAACTTGACGATTTTGGTCATTTTTTTCACGACACGAAAAAGAAGCTTTTACAAAATAATTTATATTGGCTGAATCATTGGGCTTATGGAGCTATAATTTGATATGGCTTCATGCAAGTCTTATATGTACATCCGAAAAAAATTTCATCAAAATCAGAGGGGTCGAGTGGGGACGCCTCGTACACTTGACATGAAATGACCCAAGTACTTTTCAGTGCAAAATATTTGAGTTTGAAACTTCAAAATAAATAAATCAATAAGTAAATATTTTTTTTTAAAGCGAAAAAGAAAATATTAATAATAATTACTAAATATTTGGTTTGCTATAATCAGAAAATAATCAACTTGATAGTAAGGATATTTCATGTTAGCTGCTGAATTATTGAAGTCTCATAACTTAAAAAATATATATATAGCTTTAATCATCATTTAAAATACTATTCATAATTCTGGGCAATTAATACAGCTTGAGACCCATGTTTTTACTTTTGGTTTATATTTTAATGTTGAAACAGTAAACTTTTTATCTGTTAGACATTTACTTCTGATGGAACTTCTGATGGATTTGTATTGGTAAACAGAAAATAAGGCTCGTTTAGTTCTTGATGGAACTGAGATACTTACGTATTATCTCTACCGTGCAGTTATAGATTTTGCAGTTAAAACAGATTTAGCGGTTGTTTGCACACATGTGAGCAGTTGTCTAAAACCACCAAAAAAAAAAAAAAAGAAAAAAAAAATTCACCAACTTTGCTGCTGCAGTGGAGTTACACGTAAAGTATCAAAGATTTTGACTAAGTTAATGATCTGAAAAATGAGTTTCCTTCTGTCAAAAGTTGGGGGATGTGGGGCAAAGTGAAATAGTTGAGATAACATGCCTGTCTTAAAATGAATGAATTGAAAATTTGTTCTGAAAATCAGTGTACATAAAGAAGGAAATATCTAATTTGTACTACAATTATCGTTGAAATGTTGCTTTTCATTTTTGACATTTATTTTGTACTTTCAAAAAAAAAAAAAAAAAGGTGGAAATTTTTCACCTGAAAAAACCATGGAGGTGAAGTGAAAAATGTAATATTTTTGTAATGGATCATTTTCTATTTGATGAGTTACAATAATTTTCATCAAATAAGTGCATAAATAAACAAATAAATTATTAATAAAAAACAAATGAATAAACAAATAAAAAGAAAAAAACAAAAATCAATATATAAGAAAAAAGAATGAGTGAATAAAATAGAGAATGAATATCAAAATAACTTAACGAATGAACAAAAAAAGTGAATTAATAAATTGTTAAATAAAGAATACGTACATGATTTAGCAAATGATCCCATAAGCAAATGAAATGAACTATTTCACTTTGCGCCATCAAACTTTACCCGACTTGTACTTGACAAATCACACTGAACATTTTAAACCAAAAGCCTAATATAAACTAAATAAGCACTGGACATCAGTAGATCTCAATTAATAATTAAAATGATAATTACAAAAATTTTTATCACTTTATAATAGCAAGAAATAATTTTGAAAAACCATGAACATTACAATAAAGATGCAATACACCATCAACTCGTTTATTCTGTTCATTGACTGCAGTTTTGTGCTTTTTGGCACTCTTCAACATGGAATAGGAATTAAACGAGCCGGAGGCAGGAATCCTCTTATCCTCCAAAGAGAGTCAACAAAAACTGGTAGTGAATGTGAAATTAGAACATCAGTGATCGACCGCACTTGGTACGGTACAGCTCGTAAATTTTGAGGCAAGTTTCTGCCTAAGCCTTTACTTAGGGGCGGTTACTTTCTGGTTATTACAATAAATATATCAAATTTTGAAAATGACTTATAAAATTTTTCTCGTCGATCTTTGGAGCTATTTAATCTTTGACAAGAATCAACTATATGTGTAGGAACTTAGTTAACCTTTAGGAACCGGGCGGTACACATGTTGTACCATAAGTCTTGTCTAGGTTAGAGGACGGGGTTGAAATTTTCACTCGAACCCTTTGGAGCCGGGGATTTTTTCAAGGTTTCGTACGTCTGGTACGACAGTTTATACCTTCTCTTTTCAATAGAGAAGACATCTGTGGTTAAACTGACGTACTACCTATGTGAAAAGAAAAATTTCTATATGAACACCCCGGATCCAAAAGGTTAAAATATTGCTAAATAGCTGTTGCTGTGAACTGTGAAAAATCTTTTACTATTTCACTTTGTCCCACTAGTTCACTTAGCCCCAGATTCCCCTGCTACTCTTAGTCACAGAAATCGATAGAATGAACGAAAAAAAAAGGTTCCAAAAAATACTTTCTTTTTCCCACCAGTTTATTTATAAATATTTTTTAATATGTAACTATACTGCACTGCAACGTTTCTTGACAGAAAGATCGTGACGTTAGCCTATGAAAAACGAGCTAGATAAAACGTCACAGCCTACTTGGCGAATGAGAGGAGACCGCTGATTGCTTGTGAGCTCTTATTGGCTACGCCCGTAGTGACGTTCAGTGTCAAGTTAAGTTGCTCTCTACTGGGGTGATTGTGTTCCGGTATTTTCATGATCGATTCTGGTATTTTCATGTTCGAAAATACCGAAAATAAAATATTTTTAATTATGCTTTTATCTTCCCACCTCCGGATTTTTTTTTTCTTTTTCGAATTTTCGATGATTATACCGATAATTATTAATAATATTCATCAAATAGAAATGTTAAGATGAAAATTCTAATTGATTCTTACCTTTCTAAATTATTTTATTTGCATCCGATAGGAGAATCAAATTTTTCTCACTTTTGAACTTCTGATGCTTATTACCCTTAGTTAGGAGACAAAAAATGAAATGCAACAAAATGTAACAAATGCAACTTTCATTACTTTATAAATGCTTTCGCACAACAAACAGTAATTCTGTTAGACTTTTGCTTTCTCCTTAAAATATTTTTTTGGAGATAATTGCTCATCACCAGCTCAAAAGTAACTTTATTACTTATTTACAATGTAATTAAATGCATGTACAATATTTTGACTAAAAACTATTTGAACATATGAAATGTGTTAGTTTATGAAAGGAAATTAATTATTATGTAGTGCTTTTAAGTAATAGGGGCCTTGGTTTAAAAAAAAACACTCTCCAACCTTTTTCTTTAAAACTTTCAGGTATTTTTTTATGAACTCACAATCACCCCTGTGTTTAGTATAGATTGTTCATGTTTGTTTCCCCCCTCCAGTGTGACAGCGTCTGTGGTCCAGGAAACAGAACCAGATCGGTGGAATGCAGATCGCCAGAGGGGGAATTGGCGGACGACGATTCGCTCTGCTCGGTGGAAAAGAAGCCAATCGAACGCGAGAGCTGCGACCGAGGCCCCTGCGAAGGTGTTGAATGGATCGTTTCGGACTGGAGCGGGGTAATTATTAATACGCTTTTATTAGTGTCACATGTGGGTTTGTTTGTATGTATGTATGTAACTCTGGATAAAAGATGAAATTCATTCTTTTGCAAATGTAAAAGTAATTATTTAATACCATTATTAATATAAAGGATAAACTAGATTACATGCTGATGTAATACAAGTGTTTCAGTTGTTTGTGTATGTAACTCTGAATAAAAGATAAAATGCACGTTCTTTGCACATATAAAAGTAATATATTTGATACTATTATTAATACCAAAGGCTAAACCAAATTACATATTGATGTATTATAAGTGCATGTAAACTTAGCAAATATTCAATAGTTTTGAAAATCAGTTACAGTATTATGAAATCTAGTTTAACATTTGGTATTAATGATAGTATTAAGTATAGTATACTTAAAACTAGCATTAAGTATAGTATTGAGTATAGTGTACTTAATACTATCCTGCAACTTATAAGTTAGTTTGATTAACTGTAAAAGCGTATTTTTTAGTTTTTATAAACTATATTTAATTCTAATTTTACAAATTTTTTAAGTAGTTACAATTTTTCTGCTTTATGTATTGAAACCTTGCTAAATTTGAGGGACGTTCCTTTAATTTTCATTCAAAGTTACCAGCCTATAAATAATTTAGCATTGAAATCAATGGGCTTGGCATGAAGAAAATAAGCTATTGCCAAGTTGGCATCTATTTTTGGGGCTAAATTTGGCGAGAAATCGCCCAGTGTCGCCAAGCTGGTTCAAACAGAAGTGTAGGTAATATTCTCTTCTGATATTAATATAAATTTTGAAAAAATTATTATTTTTACGTTCTTTTATTCTTGATTTATTGTAACCTGGCTAAATTTGGCTCTTATTCCATTAATTTTTACTTAAAATTATTGTAGTAACTTTACCTGTGTGCTCACTCTCCTGCTATGCATTATTTTTGGCGAGAAATCGCTTGGTGTCGCCAGGTTTGGCGACATTTCGGACCTAGCTTGTAAATGCGGTTACTATCTCTGCCCCACAGACAAAGGTCTTGAAAAGGAGTCCTGCACATAAGAAGTAGAATTTTAAAAAAATGCACAAGCAACAAGTATGTTCTGAACATTCATTAAAATTAACAATTTTTTCTAAAGGTTCAACTAAGTATTCGAATTATTACTTTTTGTTATTGGAATAAAAAGTATAAAAATGCAAAATACTATAACAAAATAAAAAACAGATTTTAAATTAGAAAATATAGGAAAATAATTATTGCATACTTACAAATCATTTATTATCTGAAGAAAGATTCTGAAATAGCTGTTTACCTTTTTGCAAAACAAAATTTTTTATTTCAGTTATACATAGCTGCCAACTTGTTATAATTGCCTTGACTGGAGTTGGAGAGAAATGACATTCACCCTTTCTGTCCCAAATTAAGTTAACAATGAATTTTCTTTTCTATTTTTGGTTTTTTGAGTTGCAAATACATCAAAAAATATTTTTACCTAGCGTAAAAATTGAAAATTTTGGGGGTCTAAGGCCCCCGACGGGATTCTAAGTCCCGTCGGGGCATAAAGGGTTGAAAACTTACAGCTGCCGGCAGATACGAATGCCGAAAATGTCTCAATGTTCCATTATGGAATAATTCATTTAGCTGTTGATGATTCTGAAGGTATGTGCCGAATTCGGCACACCTGACGCTAAACGGTTAAGATATATACATACGTAGATAAGCTCAGTTTTTAATAACATATAATTGAGGTGGATTTAACTCTGTGCCGCAGTGAGACGGATCGTGCAGCCCCCGGATGGAGTCGAGGGATGTCCTCTGCGCCAACAAAGAGGGCTTGGATTGTCGTCAGAAACATTACTAGCAAGTTTTGTTTTAAAACCACTTGAGTGACGTTATACTCAATTTTTGGTTATTTTAAATGTTTGCTTGTATTTTAGGGTTTTTGTAGTCTTAAGCGGTCACATTACCTTGCATTTTTTTTTTTCATTTTATGCGAATCTATTGATAATTGGCTCGACTGGAGCTCGGGAGAAATTACATTGGGATACATACATAGATAAGCTCAGTTTTTAATAACATAAGATAATTGAGGTGGATTTTACTCTGTGCCGCAGTGCGACGGATCGTGCAGCCCCCGGATGGAGTCGAGGGACGTCCTCTGCGCCAACGAGGAGGGGACCGTCTTCCCGGACGCGGCTTGCGACGGACGCCGCGTCCCGGAGTCCTCCAGGAGGTGTCCTCCGTCCCCCATGTGCGAGCCCATGTGGCACACTTCCCAATGGACCGAGGTAGGTCGTGTAGAGTATTCTTCCTTGACCCATTTATTGTTCAATAAAAGAAAGTAATGGACCTTATTCACGGTGTAGCAGCGGTCTGTTTTACTTTTCGTTTGCAGGTATTTTGATCTGGTATTCAGTGTTAGTAGTACCAAATAAATTGCTTTTATATAATAATAACTGATAGCCATAAAATGTCTAATCATGTATGTATTCTCATCACCTCATCTAAATACAAATGATAATACTTACGTGCTTTGTTTTGATCACTAAAGTTTAACGCACTGCGGAATGAAAGCAATCCGCCAGTTGGATTTGACTCATAGTTTCCGGCATGACCGCCGCTGTGACATCACACGCTGTGACATACTTTGTCCCGCGCTTTGAGCACATAGAATGTTCGAGAACGATCTCGCATTCGAAGATCGCGGTTTCCGCTTTGCAGGACATGCGCTGTAGACATATATGTAAAGTGCGCCTCCTGTTAAAAGCGGCGTAGAGTGTTAGACTTGCTTACTTGCCTACTTTGATTTCACGTTTAGTTTTTTGATAGCGGCTCGCGTAGGTTGACTCGACCCGCTCAAAGAAGTTTTGCTTCAGTCATTTGAGCAAGCATAAGAATGCAATAATGCCGAGCGTATTTAATATTAGGAGGAGTCACCTTTCGCGGTGATGTTTATTTTGATATTATAATGAATTTAAAATGCAATAGTTTCTTTGGCCGAACCACGTTTTGAAGTTGAAATAAACTAATATTGTTTTCAATTTGACGAACTCGTATTCTTTGCATCGATCATACATCAGTTCCATAATGAATCAGTCCAACGTGAAGGGAGCTTCGACTTAAACAGATAAACCTTGGATTCTTTGAATTCGAGGCTATGAATAACAACTGGTATTTATACGCATAACCAACATGCTTAGGGTCAATGTCGGCTTAGAAATCCTGAGAAAGTGGATGAGAAAAGAAACCTATTTTCTATGAATTTTCACCTATTATAATGAGCTAAGAGACTTTAAATTAAAAAAAAATGACTTATTGAGGGAATATTTCGCTCCAAATGAGTCATTCATCATTCTGTTACGTCATTCTTAAGTACAAACTTTCAAAAGACTCATTTTTGAATAGAAATACAAGTTTTTACCCTGAAAAGATGGCAGTGTTAATAGACGCCAGAGAACCGGACGTTTGGCTGCTACACTCCCCTCAGTGGGCGGTTAAGACCCGAAATGACGTCATGTGAACAGGCTCCATTGATTTAAAGCTGAAAATATAGTATTATGGCTTAGCTGACATCCGATTGGTCGGGAGCCCCGAGCTCATTTGCATATGATTGATCCATCGGGTGTTACCTGGGCCAGTGACTGTATCTTTAATTGTGGTGCTGTGCTGACCCTGTGCTTTTGACATTCTCCTTCAGTTGGTCTGGTTTTTGTGTGTGTACTTGCAAGAAGCAAGATTTTAGTTACTTCCCCAGCAGAATAATCTCATCGGCCGATGATCGGATTCGATGAGTTCTCATCGGGAATTGCTCCAATATGTCTCGTCGGCCAAACAGAATCCGAGCAGCAAGATCCAATGAGTTTTGCTCGAAAAACGACGAGATTTGGAGCAGTTTACGAGCAGTGCAGTCCCGTGCCGATGAATTCAGGATCAATTTTAGATGCGACTTATTTTCATCGGGAAAGTGGATCGGAAAGATATCGCTTTCCGATGAAAAGTAGCTCATTGAAAACCGTGCTCGGATACTGATCTGAACAATGTCGTGCGTTAGAGGATCAGTTTACGAGGAGTTCGCTGATCGATCGAGCAAAATCCAATGAGTTGATGCTACTCGGGTCTTCTGAAAATAAATGCCCCATTCCACAACGATAAGTCTTTTTATATTTTTTCTTCATGTTCCAGTGTTCCGTAGACTGCGGCCATGGTGTACAGACGCGCGCAGTGTTCTGTGGCGCCTGGCAGGATGACACGGTGATCAAGATTGAAGACAAGAAGTGTGACCCCGCCAAGAAGTTCGAGGAAATTCAAAACTGCAGTTTCGCTGCTTGTCAAGGAGAGTGGTTCGCCGGGCCCTGGAACAGGGTAATTAATATGCTTTTATTAGTTTCACTTGTGGGTTTGTTACTCTGAAAAAAAGATAAGTTTGCAGTCTTTGCAAATATAAAAGTAATGTATATATTCAATGCTATTATTGTTGGGTTTTCCAAATATATTTTGTAATTTTATTCAAATTTTGTTTCTTGCAAAGTCACGATGCAAATTTTTCATGCTTGTACGCATTTCCGGATCATAGATACGTGCGTGCCTTTCGTCATAGTATGACGAACTTTCTTTTCATTTGATTGGCCGCCGTTCTATCATCGGGAAATGCAACTAGCTATATGCTGATTAATTCGCTTTATATAAGGTGTGTGCTGGAATTTAGTTTGTTCTTCGTTCTTCTTATTTCTTCGACTTCATGTATACGTATTACTTTTATTTTGCTCAGCCGAGCTGGCTGCAAGATTAACCCATGTTAATGTCCGTCAATAAATGTTATTAAAATCTTAAAATATTCTCGTTATTGCACAAACTCCTACTCTGCTCGGGTACTTAAAAATACAATGAACTTTTAATTTCCTCATCGAACATTTAATAATCATTATTACTAAAGACTAAACTATATTACATGCTGATGTATTATAATGGGCATGTAAATTTAGCGGATATTCAATAGTTGTGGAAATCAGAGTATCATGAAAATATAATTTAATCTTTAGTATTAATGATAGTATTAAGTATATTACTTTTATATTTGTGAGGAAAAAAAATCTCTAAAAGCATATTTTTTAGTTTTCTTTAAACTATAATTAAATTAAGCAGTAAATAACTACCCCTAAGCCAGGGCTGAAGCAGAAACATGCAATCCACCACCAAACTTGGTTATTCCATCGATGGACTGCAGTTTCATGCTTATTATGCACTCATCAGCATGGAATACAAAACTAGCCGAGTTGGAGTCAGACATCCTCTAATACAGCAAAGAAAGCCAAAAAAAAAAACTGGTAGTTAATGTGAAATTAGAGCACCAGCGAGTGACAGCACATTGGTACGGTACCGTAAAGTCGGGTTACTTGGACCCACAAGGAGGTTACCGTATATACTCACGTATGAGTCGATCTCGCATATAAGTCGACCCTCCTTTTTTTCGAAGGAAAATCGGGAAAAATTGAAAACCCGCGTATAAGTCGAGGCCGCACTTTTTGAAAGGATTGGGAGCATTTTGCCGCGAATTTTGAGCATAAACGTTTTGAAAAGAAGGAAAATGAAATGCACTGAACATTCTTGTGTTGAAAATAGCACGATTGTTATTGTTTTTCACAAAAAAAGGTTCATTTTTGCGATCGCGATTTTTGTAAATCGGGATCAATCCGGGAACGTTTTACCGCCATTTTTGAATATAAAAGTTTTAAAAAGAAGGAAAATGAAATGCAGTGAGCATTTTTGTGATGAAAATAGCACGATTGTTATTCTTTTTCAAAAAAAAGGTTCATTTTTGCGATCGCAATTTTTGTAGAGGGTTCCATTTTGCGATCGTGATTTCTGTAAAGGGTTCGATTTCGCGATTGTGGTTTTTGTAAGGATTCGATTTTGTGATTACAAATTTTGCTATCTGTTGCTTTTGTTTTCCATTATAACAAAAAAAATTTGCGATGTAGCCGTAGGACATTCTGATTTAAAAAGATAAAAAACCATCAATCAAAAAATTCGCGAATACGGCAATTCCTGCGCTTTTCGCACCGTCGGTCGTTCACGGTAATTATTTATTCTTTATTTCCCAATCAAATCATGCAAAAATACAGTAGAATGCATGAGTTTTGACTTCTTTAACGTCAGTTTAAAATAGTTAGACTGAATCGGAAAAATCTTCTCGTTTTTGAGTGTTTTTTTCCAATAGTTGTTCGGGAAAAATTTTCGGAAATTCTGCCCGCGTATAAGTCGACCCTTTAACTTTTAACTTCATTTTTTGGACTAAATGTCTTGACTTATACGCGAGTATATACGGTACTTGAGCCCACAGTAAAATGATAAAATCTGGGTTTGGTACTAGCATTAGAGACTGCAGAGTGCTTCTACCTAGAGGAGAAACGAGGAACTACGTGCAAGTCTTCAACTAATAAGTACCAAACCTAGATTTTATCATTTTACTGTAATGGGCTCAAGTAACCCCCTAGGGTCCAAGTAACCCGACTTTACGGTACAACTCGTAAATTTTAAGGCAGAGCTCAGGTATAAAAAACGAAACTGCAGTCCATGTATGGCCTAAACAAGTTGGTGGTGTATATTGCATATTTCTACCTTAGCCCTGACTTGGGGGGGGGGGAGTTACTTACTGCTTTATACCTGAGGTCAAAAACGTATTATTTTTGTTTGATTGATTTAACTCGGAATCTTCCTAAAATGATTCAAAATCAGTATTTTCACCAGCAAAAGTGAAAAGCGCAGTGAAAAATTTTCACTTTTAAAAAGTTTTTCAGTGATTTATGTTTTTCCAGTGTTCCGTGCCCTGTGGGGGAGGCAAGCGAAGTCGGAAGATCCTGTGCCTCCACGAAAAGAAGGTCGTGGATTCGGGCCAATGCAACCCCTCCGATGAACCGGAAGACGAAGAGACGTGCAACATGATCCCTTGCGATGGAGGTAACTTAAATTAACCTTTTGGATCCGGGCTGTTCATATAGAAATTTTTCTTTCGACCCAGGTAATACGACAGTTGAACCACAGATTTATTTTTCATTGAAAAGAGAAGTTATAAGCTGTCGTACCAGACGTATGAAACCTTGAAAAAATCCCCAGTTCAGAGAGGTTCGAGTGAAAATTTCAACCCCGTCCTCTAAAGAAAAGCCCTTATGGTACAGCACAGTGGCGGATCCAGACTATGGATTTGGGAGGGGAACTTTTGTAGAAACTGTTTAATGTGGGGGGGGGGAGCTCTCTCTCGCGCTGCAAAAGCTCTCGCTTTTTTCAGCGCGCTTTTTAATAAAGAATTAAATGCAATAGAAATTTTGTTCGTCACAAATTCTCAGATAATAATTTTAATCCCCGTTTGTTTATTGTTGAACTTTTTAATTAAGAAAAAAAATTAGCAGAAACTATGAAATATAAAGAGCAATTCAACAAAAAATAAATACAAATGTGATTAAGAAAGTTTGTGGCCACAAACTTGAAGTCTCGCACTGATCAATCAAATTTGTTTAAAAAAAGTACTAATGATAAACACTTAGTAAGCTTTATACACATTAATGTAAGAATGAAGGCTTTCACGGCTGGTGTCAATATTAGTTAAGGATTCCAGGCTGTTGTGCCGTGGTCTAATGGCTTTAATCCATACGTTTCAATCGCAACTGTGGCGGTCACCTTCAGTGGCTTTCAGCTAATCAACAACAAGCCACTGAAGATGACCGCCGCAGTTGCGATTGAAACGTATGGATTAAAGCCATTTAGACCACGGCACAACAGCCGGAATCCTTAACTAATATTTTGTACACATTTTTTTATTTTAATCCAATGTGGACTGTAACTTTATTTTACTATTAGCCAGTCTAAGCGATCAGCATGATTTCAGCAGTATTTACAAATTCAGTTGTATTTACAAATCTAGGACATGAATACGCCAACTTGATGTGAATTAAGAAATTAATGCACTATTATAAGTTTATTACATTTATTATCTGTTAATTAGTATATTTATTTGAGCTTAAAGGTTACCCAATGAGCCTTTAAATTCAAATTAATGTTCGTATGAATCAAAAAAAAAAAAAAAAACGTTGTCAGTGACTTTGAGCGAAAAATAAAGGCTGATTATTCGAACGATATTGTTGCAGTCCTTCAATAAATAAATTTTTTCGTTCATCAACATTTTTTAAAAATTATGTTTTAAATAAGCTGTTCATTTCGAAACATTGTTAAATTTGTAGTTATCATCGTCATTCTTCGTTCTGTTAATATCGGAACAACTTGCCCCACGTCAGGGTAAGTTGTTCCTTTTCGGGTTTATTTACCATAGAATTAATTATTAAAAAACCTTACGAAATAAAACTCAAAAAAAAAAAAAAAAAAAACAGCTTTTGTATCAAAGGGACAAAGAAAAACCTTGGAATATTAATTTTAGAATCTTGTTTTCCGAACAAATTTTAAGCATGAGTAAAACACGGAACTTTTGGCCCCGCTCTCCCCTGCTTACATTTATTTTTTCAATAAGTATTTAATGTAGAACAAATTGAATGAAAGAACTAAGACTTACCATGAAGAAAAGAAGATAGCTGCAGAACAGAACAGTTCTCATCAGCAAAAAAAAAATCTTGAAAATAAAACGTAGCTATCACAAATAAATCTGTTATAGTTGTGGTGGTATTGTGCAGCACAGAATAAGCGCACTAAACACGAAACACAGGGTTACCAACTCTTAAAAATGCCCCCCTCCCCCTAAACTCAACTCAAAAACCCTTAAATGCGATTGGATAATAATGACGTCATAAATCAAAAACTTTGGTTGCCACTTAAAATTTTTGGTAGCCAAATCTCAAATATGAAAACAAAAGGAATCTGAAAAACGAAATTATTTTTCTTTTCTCTGTTCTGAAAATTTTTATGCACCTTGGCGTTTTGGAGGGGGAACGTTCCCCCAGTTCCCCCCCTGTGGATCCGCGCCTGGTACAGCATGTGTACCGCCCGGTTTCTAAGGTTAATGTGCACATATTTTGGCGTCTCTGTATCAGGGTTTGCTGATATATATGTATATATATGACTGACTAGGGTCGTATTTAAGGGGTATGTGTTTAGGGTTCAAACCCCCCTCCGAAAATTTTCAAAACTATTACAAAAATGCTTTTTATAGTTTCTCACTGAAAAACTAATAATCACTATTTTATTTTTATTTTCTTGTTTACTTTGAAACTACATCTGAAAAATAAAATTATCATTATTGAGTAATTGTACAAATGAAGTGTTTTTTCTGCAGTATTTATTTCTACTATAGTTATTGCAAACATTATTTCTTAACTATAAAGCTTTCCCTTCTAATTTTTAATACCTTTAAAAAACAACAAAACTCTTCAAATTTTTAAATACCAAACTCTATATTTAACACATGGTATAAGTGTCGTAAGGTAGAAATTTCAAAAGTACTCATTCAAATGCACGTTGATGAGTAAACTTATCTATCCAGATTTTTGTTTCCTTCATTGAAAATATGATTTTTTTTCTTTTTTTTTTTGCATTTTTCATGTTGATACACTTTTAACATCTATTGTAACAAAAATTAACAGAATATAGAACATGAAATCGAATTTTATCGACTTTATAAATTTTACGGGAAACAGGTTTGGTAAAACCCATCCTAAAACTGATGTCTGGTTACGGCTCTGATCATTACATATGTCGCGAGATGGATCCGATATTTATTTTGAAAATACTGTCGGCCCCGCTTAAACGAATACTGTCGGTTCCGAGAAATATTATTCGATTAAGCGGGGATCATTAACATTACGTCTATGGCATCGATTCTGAGATATTTTATTCATGTAAGCGGGGTATTCGTTTATCCGGTACCCGTTTAAGCGGGGACGACAGTATCATGATATTTTGACATTTTGGATAGTTATTTTTCTAACCATGATTTTTGCAATGTAAAAATTATAATACCCATACTAATAATGTTCATCTTCATATACATAAAACACTAACTTCAAAATATGTGTGTCTGGGGTAAACTCGGAAACTACCCGACCGATTTCGTTCCAATTTTTACAGCAGGTACAGGTTAGCTCATGGAAGGTTGTTAGTCCAGGTCGGAAAAATTCGATCAATAGCTCCTTTTTTATTTATTATTAAACTAATTACAAAGAGATAAAATATTTATAGGATGAATTAATGGATCATTTATATTTATATATATAAAACACTAACTCCAAATATGAGTGTCTAGGATAAAATCAGAAAGTACTGGACTGATTTCGTTCCAATTTTTATAGTTGGTGCTGGTCAGCTCAGGGAAGGCTGGACCAGTTCGGGAAAAATTCGATGAATTGTTTTTTTAAATTAAAAAATCTAAATTTAGGACACAAAAATGGCTCTATCTAGAGAAATAATTATCGGATCTAATCGATTTTGGTTTCATTGGAAAGCTTGGAAAAAGTTCTTTCAAAGAACATATTTTACCTATGATGCCATGAAGGGGATGTTCAAAAATCATGTGGAAGCAACTTATGAGCGTTTTAAGTTTGTGCAAATCAACTTTTAATTACCATTGGCATTTTTGTTTAAACATGGAAAGATTTAGTTTGAGATTTCAATACGATGTGAATTTAGCCAATTCTTAACCCGATCTTTGAAGTTTTTGGGATAACGTTTAAGTTTTTTGAGACGTTTAATGTGAGTATGTTTCTAGAAGGGAAAAACATTATTTTTCTTCAAATCAAAGAAAAAGAAATGTGTCTGGGAACTAAGTGTTGCTGTTTGCAGATTGAATAGCAATTTATTTTATTAGGTTGGTGCGTATGAAATGTCGGATTCTTAAGTGATTATATAAAACTGCATATCTTTCTTCAAAAGCTGTTTATTCAATCAAAGTATGCTCCATTTGCTTCAATACACTTCTCCCAACGAGATTTTAAAGCGTAGATGCCTGTCTTAAAAAAATTTTGGTCTTTAGAATTAATAAACTCTGATATCGAGTTTTTTAGACTCTTCATTTTCATAGTGTTTGCCCCTTAAAAACAGCTCTAAATGCTTGAAAAAATGAAAATCCGTCGGCGAGAGATCCGGTGAATATGGTGGATGCTGCAAAACTTCATATTCCAGTTCGTTCAGTTTCGCAATTGTTTTGTGTGTCGGCAGAATTCATATCGGCAATAAACTCAAAAGACATAACAAAAGGGATGACCTTCGAGAAAACCTATTTTGCTGAAATGAGTCTCTGGCAATGGACAATACGACTATGAATGAGGTTATGCCAAAGACAAAAGTATAACGAAAACAGGGAGACAAACGTCCGCATGTAAAGAGAATCCGACATTTCATACGCACCAACCTAATATATTTAAAACGTGTATTCAATGTGGCCATCTATAAATTTTCAACGATAATCATTTTATTTTGATATTTTTGGCACCATTGCTGTACAGTTGCAGTTAGTATTTGACGTCGTAAAGTTTAGCAACAATTTTGAAATTTATCACACATCCCAGTCAGTGAAATATGCAACACTGTTGACGATACCCGGATCCATAACATCATCTGCCCAACTAATGACTGAACCCTGTGCATAAATAATTTGTACGCTTAGTTCTGTAACCCAAATGTAGCACTTGTAATTTCCCAACATTAACCCGACTGATCTGTCCACGAAGTAATATGATCCAAATCCTCTTGCAGCTTTTCAGATTTGCATTTTCTTCATTTTCTACAACCCCCACCACTTTGATGTCGTCTGCAAAACAATTCATGCTTCCAAAAATACTTTCATGAATATCGTTCGTAAAACTGATAAACAAAAGTGGCCCTGACCCCCACTGAAGCTATTGTACTAACCATGAACCACCTGACTGCTTTGCTCGAGACTACGCATAAGGGCGGGCCGAAAAAGACATTTTTTTTTTGTTTCGATGATGGGCATTGTGGAAAGAGTGCCATTGGGGGAGAAAGGAGCTTTTTTTGTTCAATTTCTTCATCTGCCGCCAATCCGTTAAAGTTTGGAAAAAATGCAGTTTTTGCGAGATTTTTAACGAATTATTAACAATTTTTTTTTTCCTATTTCTGATAACGGATAGGGTGGAAAAGGTGCCTTTGGGGGCATAGAAATTCCAAAAGAAAAAAAATTGAGGTCTGTGGTCTGTTAATTCTTTTTCCACAAATGCCTAGAAGATTGGGCCATTTCCTGTTGTTTTCTAAGTTTTAAATTAAATTTTGTAGAAACGTTAAAATGTTTCTTTTGCTATACTTATCTCAAACTATATTGTTTGTCACATATAATGCATTTTTAGATGTTAGGTGCTAAATTTTTTGAAAAATAATGTCCTAAAAATCTCAACTAACTGCATTTTTTCTAAATTTCAGCTCAATTGTGGCAAATCGAGAAATTGACCAAAAAGTTTCAAATTTTTTTATGTGCATTTTGCTCCCCAATGGCACCTTTTCTGCACTACCCATCATCGAAATAAAAAAAGTCTTTTTCGGTCCACCCTACTATACACATACTGAGCATTCTACGACTGGAATTATAGTCTAACATTACTAGCTCTTTGACTGTTAAGGCTGGTTTTACTGTAGTTGTTTCAACTTTTCTGTTCAGACGAAGTGATGGACCTGAGCGGTTGCAAAGATTCCAAATACGGCTGCTGTCCCGACGGGACGACGGAGGCCGGGCCGAGCGACGAACTGTGTCCCAGAATCAACATCACCAGCACCAACACCACCTGTGAAGAGGCAGAGTTCGGCTGTTGTGCAGATAATTTCACGCTGGCCCTGGGACCCTTCAGGTACATTTTACTTTGATTGCGGCATTTGTGATCAGACGTAGATGCCATTTTAGAGGTTAATCCCAAAAGTAAGGTCTGCAATGTTTTAGAAATAGAAATGCATGGAAGCATTTATTTTCTTTGATTTACGCATCATTGCAAAGGTAGATCAACTATCTGTTTTTCTGCATAGTCGCCATTTCGATCCATGTATCTTTATGAATGCTGTACCAGCTTGCCGCCATGTCAACGAGGAAACGTTGAACTTCATCTTTCACCTGTTTGTCAACCTTCCGACCAAATCTGCTGTCATCCGGCCTCGAATAATTTTTTGGCCGAATATTCTTTCTACTTAGTTAACAGATGATAGTCACTGGGGGCCAAGCCCGGATTATAAGGTCGGTGGTCGACAATGACCCAATCAAAGTCTTACAGGTGAGGTTAGTTGGGTGGGTAACGTGTGGGCGAGCTTTCTCGCAGAGAATGCATGCCTCCTTGCTCAACATTTGGCAATGAATTTCAAACAGTACGACCTCTTTTGCATTTATAGACCAAATAACAGCTCAAAATTCACACACAGCGTAAATACGCAATGGCAGCTCTATTCTCAGCGTCCCTGTTTGGGAGTGGTGGAAGTACCAATTGCGGTGGAAAGCTGCATTAGCAGTTTCTTTGCATCCCAATGCTTTGGACTTTGGAGACCTTACTTTTGGTGCTACCCTCATAACATTAAATTTTCACTTCTTTCAAAAATAAAATGCGTGATCTCGTACATTTCAGGAAAGGGTGTCCCATCGCCGTCCACTGTAACTCTACGGAATACGGCTGTTGTCCCGACGACCGGACTCCCGCCAAAGGCCCCGACTTCGAAGGGTGCGTCTCGGAAGACGGCAACTGCACCGACTCCGCCTTCGGCTGCTGTCCCGACGGGACCACCGAGGCCTCCGGTCCCGATGGGACGGGATGTCCCGAGATGCCGGTCAACTGCTCCTCCACCATTTTCGGCTGCTGTCCCGACGGGATAACTCCGATGTCCGCCTTCGACTCGGTGGGGTGCGAGAACGGGACGGCAAATGGGACGACCGAGTTCGGATCCGGCGAAGATTGTTACTCCGGGACGTTTGGTTGTTGCCCGGACGGTCTGACCCCGGCCAGCGGACCGGACCAGGAAGGGTGCGAAGACATCGGGAATGGTACCGAGTGTGGATCGAGTGCGTTTGGATGTTGTGATTATGGCCTGACGTCTGCCACAGGTATGAGACACTGGATATTATTTCAATTTCTATATCCGTACCTCAAAACCAGACTAACTTGAGTCCATTTCTGTAACTTTTTATACCTTGTGTAACGAGTGGAGGCGTCTCAAAATAAAATTAATTTCCCACTCTCCGCACTTTGCCCTGCTGGTTGTCATAGTTACGGCGCTATGGACTTCTTCCCCACCCAGCTTTTACAACAATAGTTATATGCAAACATTTAAAATTGCTTTGTACATAAACTATTATTCTATTGAAAAATAAACGTTAGTAAATAACGTTTCCTTAAAATTTTTGCTTTTTTAATGTATGACTAGATTTGTTAGAAAACGTTTAGAAGGAACTGAGAAATGAAGACATAATTAAAAGTGTAAGCCTCATTCGATAAACATAAAACAAATGAAATGCCTCAACAGCAGTGCATAAAAAAAGATTGGAGCTGTTTTTTTTCGTACGGTTTCCATGGAGACAGCGCAAAATTTCTAAACTCGATACGCCTATTTTAAAGTAACCGAGTATAGTAGAGGGCAAAAATGCGTGTCGAAAAAATATCTAAATATCACGCTATTTTCAAAATAGATATTGGATTTCTATTGTGATATTTTTTGAGATATACTGTTGACTCCGCTTAAACAGATTTCCTCAAGATTCAGGGAATATTTGATTAAGCGGCAAATGGTCTTTACCTTTCCACATTGACAATATTTTTCTTGAAACATAATAGCAATAATAAATGAATAGCTATATGAACAGGGATCAATCTAGAGAGAAATTAGGTCCGTTAAAGGACCCTTCACAAAATTCAAGGCTTTCAAAAAAGGACCCTTCACAAAATTCAGTCACTCAAAAAAGGACCCTTCACAAAATTCAGTCACTCAAAAAAGGACCCTTCACAAAATTCAGTCACTCAAAAATGGACCTTTCACTGAAATCCCACACTCAAAACTGACTCTTCACAGAAATCCGAGTTTACGGAACGATAGGGAAAATTTTTTGCCGTAACTATTTTTCACAAAATTAGGAATTAGTTTTCACAAAATTCCAAAAACAGGACCTTGGTCAAATCTCCTGGATTGACCCATGATGAAGAAACGATTTTGAAAGAAGTTCATTAAACAGTAAAATAGTTAAGAACCCTCATTATGTGTACCTCAGAGTCAGACTAACGTAAGTGCCTTTTTAAGACTTTTTAGGAGAGCACCAAAAGGTTTTTCTGACGCATACAAAGGATGTGACGCAAATTCTTTTAATTCTTCTGAATAATTGAGAAGGAATTTCTTTTGTAGAATAACATACACTAATAAAGTGAAAAGCGTCATTTTTGAACCTACCTCGTTCTGATTACGAGGCAGAGATATTTTCCTATATATTATCCCTGGCGGCAAATAGTATAATTCGCATACACCAAACATTACCCGCAAGTTCTAAAATCAGGCTGAAGAAAAAATAATCTTCAAGCAATCCACAGATAATAAGATGGCAAGAAACAAACGTGACTTTAGTTTGACTTATACACAATTTGAGCAACTGAAGGTAGACCCTTTTTTTTTCTTCAATATTTATTACCTTTCTAAAACTTGAAATCATTATTTAATTGAACATAAATAATGCATTTTGACAGTTTGTTTGTAAAAAAATTTTCAAAATATTTTTTTAGTAAAAAGTCACTATTTTCTGCAAAAAACTAGTTTTCTTAACACTTGTGGTGTATTGACTTCTTTACATTTTAAAATACTTTTTGTGTCTATCTCTTTGTTAGATACAGCAGAAGAATATAACCCTCCAAAATTAGAAACAGTTTACAAAAACATGGTTTAAATTCAATATTTGAATTTTCATTCAAAAAAAAAAAAAAACATGATTTTTTTGTCACCTAACTTTAGTACATTATTGTTTAAAACCCACATATTGGATGTAGACTAGGTTTTAAAACTTCATATCACAGCAATATAATCAATGTTCATTTTTGCAAAGTTTCAAATGAATGAAGTAAATACTTTTTTTTTTGCTAGAGCTGTTGGGTTAAATGAAAGCTTCAAAAACAGGGTTGGGAGGAAACCAAGAAAGAAAAAACGAATTTCAATTATAAGTAGTGTGTTTGCATTTATTAAATTTTGTCTAATTTCCTAAATAATTTACCAATTTCAAAAATGTTTGTGGGTTTAGAAAGAAGAACATTGGTACTACCTAAATGTGTCAAAATCTCAAAACAGGTTTTTTTAGAAAATTAGGGTGTTCGCCTACCTGAATGAACGTGAAATAATAATTTTTAAACTTTGACAAAAATTATTCTAAAGAGCAAAGATTCATTTTTGAAATCTTGATTATAGTATGCTTATTACTTTAAGACAATGAGTGAATTAAGACAAAGGGAAAACAAGTAAGGCTCGATCGAGGCATCAGCGCCAATGGTTGAAAGATTTAGCCATCATCCCCCGATGCTAACTTGGAAAAACATCGGCCTATCAGCCTCGCAAAACATCTAAAAGCCAATAGTTTTGTAGAAAAAAAATCCCTAAGTTTTCTTAAAAGGGTATTCTATCTTCACTATTTTTTACTTCATAATGAAGAATGTACAGCATGTGCTCCGAAATCGGGCAACAACAGGACCAACACAGTTCTAGGTTTCGGGATTTTCCGAATTCCAGACAAATAAACCGAAGTTTTCGCAACACCGCAGTCACTTTTCGAATGATCACTTTGATGAGAGTTTTAAGAATTACAGTAAAACGTTCAAATAACGAGACAGTCACGGAACCGGAAGCTTTGTCTGTTATTGAGAGGTGTCCGCTATTAGGCATCATTACTTTTTGAGGATTTTGGTATTCCAGATTTTAAATATTAATTTCATGCAGTTTTTTAATATTAAATATGTACTATTGCCATGATCATGCACAACAATACTTATAATTGCGCATTATTAACTATATCACGTTTCAACTCGTCTCATTTTACCTTTGTATTTTTAAATGCTAGTGTGCCCTTTTTATTACAACTGAATCCTTTAACCCCCTTCTTTTACCTTACCTTTATTAGAAGCATATTTCGGCTGCTTATGCATTTTCTCTACTTTTCTGTGATTTTCTGTATAATATTCCTATTAAAAAATTTAATTGTAAATATGTCGACGGCACTTATTTTACATCACACTTATCTTATCATATTTGCATACCCAGTTATTTTTATTTAAACTATAACTTACATGGGTTTCTAAATATCTAATATATATAAGTTCTAAATATACTGAATCCTTTATTGTTGCTAAAAAATGTTTAAAACGCACATTTCAGCAGGCATTTATTATTTTTTTCCATCAGTCATGCCATCGGCATCAGCGGCCGATGCTAATTTAAGTCAGCAATAAAATACTTTTGTTTGATTAAATATTAATCTCACTAACTCCTTGGAACATCCAAATAATCTGCATAAATATGCCACTTTACGCAGCAGACGTGGACCTAAAAAGCTTTTTTTGACTATTTAAAATTTTAAAAAAGCAACTGTTGAACACTCAAATTTTTACTTTATTAATTACTTAATAAAACCACAATGCTTAAAATGTCCTAAATTAAAACATAAAAATTAGAAACTTCCTGGAAAAAAATCTGTGCTAACGTGCCCCGGTCTACCCTACTTTTTTTGTCAGCGCAAGTAGTTTTTAAATATGCATGTATTTATTTACTCTAAAACCCTGCATATAATTTGCTATAGTTAGTGTACATCACCTGAACCATATTTTACTTTTAAATTCTAGGTCCTTTCAAAGAAGGTTGCATAGATGGTAGTGGTGATGGTGAAATCGATCTACCTTGTGAAGATACCGTGTTTGGATGCTGTCCTGATAATATCACTTTTGCAAAGGGATTTGACAATGAAGGATGTCTCATCTGTTCCAATTCTACATTTGGCTGTTGTCCTGATAATGTGACCTTGGCTTCAGGACCTGATCTGGAGGGCTGTTTTGAAGTTCCTTGCTCCAACAGCACTTTTGGCTGTTGTCCCGATAATGTGACCTTGGCACTAGGACCTGATCAGGAAGGCTGTTTTGAAGTTCCTTGTTCCAACAGCACTTTTGGCTGTTGTCCTGATAATGTGACCTTGGCATCAGGACCTGATCAGGAGGGCTGTTTTGAAGTTCCTTGTTCCAACAGCACTTTTGGCTGTTGTCCTGATAATGTGACCTTGGCATCAGGACCTGATTTCTCAGGGTGTGGTGAAGAAGCTTGCAATGATTCTACATTTGGCTGTTGTCCTGATAATGTGACTTTGGCATCAGGACCTGATTTTGCTGGGTGTGGTCTGGAAGCTTGTGATAATTCGACTTTCGGCTGTTGTCCGGATAATGTGACCTCGGCAATGGGTCCCGAAGGTGAGGGCTGCGAAACCGCTCCTTGCCAAAGTACCACATTCGGCTGCTGTCCCGACAATGTGACGACTGCCCTGAGCCCGGAACTGGACGGCTGTCTCGTGACGACCGTCGCTCCAGAAGTGTCCACAATCGTCCCGGAGTGCGCGAACACCTCCTTCGGCTGCTGTCCCGACGAAGAGACCGGGCCCTGGGGCCCAATCTGGAAGGCTGCTGCTTCGGGATGAGGTTCGGCTGCTGTCCCGATAACAAGACGGCTGCTTTGGGTCCCACCTTCCTGGGCTGTGGGTGTCAGACCTTCCCGTACGGTTGCTGTCCTGATGGAATAACCCCTGCACAAGGGTTTAAGTAAGTGTTATCTGATAATTTTATGTCCGTCATGTGGGAAAGCCAAACAGCCTAGTCCCAAAAGATAATCACTCATTTTACTACTGAAATAGGCAGAACTATATGGTAGAAGTGGCTAAGGTGTTCGAAAAGTGGAAAATTAACAACGAGACAGTTAAAACTTACCAATTATTTACTGGTCCTCCAGAGAATCAAAAAACCCTAAAAATAAATGTTAAACATTAAGGAAACCCTGGCCATTGGTCAGAGGCGAAGTCTAAATACTTCGCACCTCAGACCGAGCCTGATCTTAGACAAGTGGACTAGTGATCAAAGAGAGAAAACTGTTTGGGGTAATTCCATGTAAATGTCAACCTGGACATGGTTTTTTCATCTTTCAATATATATATATATATATATATTGTGATACATCATTTTAAAGATAATTTTTCAAATTTTTTGAATGTAACGTAAATTTTCACAAAATATTTTTCCAAACCCCTGAAAAATGGCTCTAAAGATAACATATGCAGTTACCCAAAACATCGCATATTTTTCTAACTTTTCACATTCATATATAGTTAAAAAAAACTGCTAATAATAATGAATTTTTTTTTAATTATTGAAGAATGGTTCTTTTGCTTTACAGAAATATATTTGTTTTTTTGTTTTATGAGGAAATTAATAGTGCAAAGTTAATAGGTATTCAGTCTGATTTACTTGTTATGTTAGTCACAAAAACATGAATTAATTCAGTTAGTCCCTTCTGGAAATAATATTTTTTATATTTGCCCCCCTGATATCTTCTATGGGATGGGTACAGTCAGATTGATAAGATTGTTCATAAAGAATTTCCTTTTTTCTGGCCATAGGACTTGTGACTAACATAACATCACTGTGTGTGACTAAGATAACATGACTCTTCAAGAAATACTTATATCTTAAGCAAACAATTTATTTTAGAAACAATTTAATTTATTGAACATCTTATTTTAAAGAAATTAGTGTGATCATATATACTGCAGTAATATATTTTCAAAACAGTTCTTTTGATAGTAAACTTGGAGTCGAAATTTTATGCTGTAATTTGCGACGCAAGTAAGCACTCGGCATATGAAGCCAACATCTTCAATGAAAGAATTTTAAATTACTTTATAGCTATGTGCGGGATCGCTGTGCAATTAGTTTTTCTATGAACATATGGAGCTGCTGCTCACTTTAAAAACATATAGGACCCTAACTGCCCCCATCGTCTACAGGTCATGGGATTTTATGAAATTAGATCATAGAAAGTGCCCACATGTATAACACAACGTGCGGATCAGCGTTTTACATGGGCAAAGTTTGGAAATTATGCAAAGGAATTACTTCAGTAATAAAAAAAAAAAATACAAGAATTGAAGATAAACTGCTCGTTTTTGAGTGAAAGTAACAAGGCTGAAAAAAAAAGTTAGACTTGTTGTTTGAAAATGGGAATCCACATATAGGTTTTTCGGTAATAATGATATGCTGTAAATATAGAGAAATTTAAATTTTGTTTATTAGGGGATGATATCCCAACAAAATAAGTTTTTTTTATAAAGAAATTGTGGAAGACGAAGCTGCTGATGATTTTGAAGTAGATTCTCCCGGACTGTTCCGAGATACCAAAACTAAGACTGTGGGTGATTTTATTGTGGTGGTATTTACCTCTTGTAAGTCGAAAAAGAAATATGGCAGGCAGGTTTTAAACATGAATGAAAATGCTTATGAAGTTCTCTTCGTGAGAAAAGCTCTGAGGCAACCTTTGTGTTTCCCACAAATTATTTATTAGGTATGAGAACTCAAATGAATCCTGGGTTTAGGATATCATTATCTTCTTATATAGTATTTCTCTAGCTTGTTTTCTCTACCACGGGAGATTTTCCTCATTTCGATATCAAATTCTGTGATTTAGAAATTGTTTTTTTTTTTTTGTGTCAAAAAAAGTTTGTTTTTCTTTTTAATACACGTTACTTCAATGAATAAGCATCCAAAAACTAAGATGCACAGTGGCGTCGTTGGATAGCGTGCTGCGTTAGCAATACATCCATGTCCCACTCAGACTTCTCCGACCAATATTATACAATTGCATAAATGGCTTGTCCGGGGGGGGGGGGGCAAGATGGGCTACTCACTTCGAAAAGTCAAGGGTCCTTACTTCCTCACTTTTCACTGTTGAAAATTTATGATCGATTGAAAAATTGATTTGTATTCAGTGGATAGATTTATTTCAGGAAAATAAAAATAAGTTGTTTCATAAGAATAGAACCGTTTGTCTTGATTTTTGAGACCATATTCATTTTTTAATTGGTCATTTAATCAGAGATGTTAAAATCACATAATATAACCAATTCTGCACAAAAAAAGAAAAGAAAAAAAACAGCTTCAGAGGTGTTGCTTTCTAACCCCCTCCCCCCCACATTTCTTTTGACCCCCCTCTTTTTTGGTGCACCAGCTGCCTAGGTACTACTATATGTCTTATTTATTATAATCCTTTTATTCAGATATTGTATGATTTCTCTCTCGCCAGCTACCGGGGCTGCAAGTGCGAGCACACGCGGTTCGGCTGCTGCCAGGACGGTGTCACCCCAGCGGACGGTCCCTCGTTCAAGGGGTGCCGGTGCCAGCTGATGGCCTACGGCTGCTGCCCCGACGGCGTCACGCCAGCAACGAGCGCAGCCGGCGACGGCTGCGGCTGCGACTCCACCCGGTACGGCTGCTGTCCCGACGGCAGGACCGCTGCCACGAGTGCGGATCTGGGCGGTTGTCCCTGCGGGACTCTGCCGTACGGTTGCTGTCCCGACGGCCACACGCCGGCCAGGTCCCTGGACCTGAGGGACTGCCCCTGTGAGGCACACAGGTATGGATTCTCATCAGCTATAATCCGGGTTTGCCGAAGCTGGCCCAGCCCGAAAAAATCCGCCCACTTGAAAAAAATGTTTTGATCAATACTAAGCCCAGAAATTGGTATTGATCAATTTAGTTATAATATTTAGTTTAGTACAGCATTTAGTCTTGGTCGGTATCTGTTCCAGAAATCGCAGTATTTCTCTCCTGATAACATATCTGTACCTCAGAACCAGACTAAAGTAAGTCCATTTTCGTCATTTTTCTGTAGAGGGGAAGAACGATGTATTCGACAATCGTTTTTCCCCTCTACCGAAAAATGACGAAAATGGACTTACGTTAGTCTGGTTCTGAGGTACAGATATTAGATGTTAGAAATAAAACTGCATGGGATTTTCACACTTATTTGTTTTCTTTAATAAGAACAAAATGAGCAATAGCTGTTCCAATCTGTAAGTTCAATTCAATATCGATTTGAAATGTAATATCAATTTTAAAAATTCAATATTTCAATGTTTTTTCCAAATTTGCCAAATAAGATTTTTTTAGGAGATCACAGTGACCTTTTCAGGTCTGCCCCGACTCCATGGAAAGTAAAAGTAGGAGATCAATGTTTGAATAGAGAATAAAAAAAGTGATTCTTTAAAAAACACCAAAAAGCCCGGATTTATATTAAAACCCAAAAAAACCACGGGTTTTTGATAAAAAAAACCAGTTGGGCTGGGGGTTTTTTTGAATAAACCCGGGTTTTTTCAAACCCTGGCCATACTGCTCTGCTAAGCAAAAAAGTAATATCTGCACAGGGACGTTATTTCAAGTTTTTCCAGGGGGGGTGGGGGCAAAGGGTTCAAACACAACGCAATTTCATCGGAAAACATAAAAAACTACGCCCACTTATATGCAAATACATTGATGTCTCAAAGGCAGGGGGGGGGGGGCAGTTGACCCCCCCTAAATGACAGGCCTGTATCTGCGCTTTTTAACAAAATTGAGTAATCGCCACCACGTGGTTCTTTGTAACTTGTTTTACCTAAATGTAATGTTTTACGGTCTTTTGAGAGCAGAAAATATTTTGAAAAATTTCTGAAAAAGTTTCATCTGAATCAAATACATGGTGCCGCAAAATTTTAAAGAGTAATATATCAGTTTAAGCTCGACTGGCAAATACCACTTTTGCACGGCAGTGTAGTCTATTACTTTAATTCCCTGACAGTTCTGAACTGTGTCCATTTAACATGTCATTCTGGAACTACCGAATCACCTGGCGGTTAAAATGGGCACATCGAGGTCACACATTTCGCCCAGTCTCCGCGAAAACTGCTGAAGCAATTCATTTATTTTAGGTTTATCGAGCTGGGCTTTCGTGGACATGACGCAAAATGTGTGATCTTGATGCACCTATTTTGAAGTAACAGACTAGCACCGTTATTCACAAACACGAATAATCCTTCAATGTTGCCACTGTGGAAGATTATCCCAGGATTCGCACGAAATCGTTATTCACAATCGCAAAAGGAAGATTATTCCAGCCTACAAGCAGCGAAATATAGCCTCGAATCTGAGCCGCCAATATTGGCGGTTTAATTCCGCGATTATACTCTCTACCACACGTTTTACATGTAGGAAAAGACAAACATGGCGGATATGCTGTTTTTATTTTGAAATATCCCTATGATTCCTTACTTTTTTTGCGAAATAAACCTGTAATCTGCATCTTAGGACGAAAAAGTAGCGTGATAACAACGGTAGAAAAATTCAGAAGCATTTTTAAGAACTGAATAGATTCTTGGTGGCCCAAGATGGACGCCATTGAAATTTCTCACTTACAGTGAGTTTTTAATTGATTTAAGTACCTTAAAATCAATATTTTTGAAGGAAATTTTTTTTGAAGATGCAGTTTACCAAGATATATAACATACATAAGTTGTGGAAAGCTCTGACGGTTAGAAAAAAATATGAAAAATAACAAAGATCTGTCTGTTTCCGGAAAACATTGGCGGCCGTGATTGGCATGTAGTATATAAGAGGCGTTGCCATGATGGGCGACTAGGAATCATGGGAATGTCATCAACGTCACCTGATCCAAAGCGACCAATTGCAGAAGTTCTAACATCTGTGTCTGAGTAATCCCGCGCTTCATTTATTCAAGGTTGGTGAATAAGAACGGAGGCTGGATCTGGATCGCAAGATAGATCGAATTCGGAATTATTCTACGGCCAAGCCGTGATTGTGAATAAGGCCGCATAATACGCTGATGCTTGTAGAGTTACAACTAATACAAACAAAAGAAACTTGTTTTCTTGAAATTATTTATTCAAAGACTTTAGTCTGTACTTTTTATTCCATGGTAGACAAAAGGAAGAGAAACCTTAATTCACTTCACGAATACAACAAGCTCCACTCTGACAAAGAGGAAGGGAAGAAAACTTAACGGCAACCACATTCCAGAAGAACAACACCCCACTCTTTATACGTACGTTTCTAAACAATGGCCGAACATCCCGTCTGTCAAAGGAAGTGCTCGAAAACAACCAGTGTTGCATGACTCCCAGCGCCCTGTAGGGATTTTTTGGTTTTCCATGTGACAAAGTAGATGCCATATCGATACTAGAGCCGTAATGAAGCTACAGGATGTCTTAAAGAGACAAGGCTAAATGTCATAGTTTATTTATACAACAGGACTATACGCTTTTCCTTTTATACTCTTGAACTATAAGCGTTTCCTTTTAAGTACCAAATGAAAATGAAGCCTCATTTAAGTAAGTTTAACAGAATAACTAAATTGAAGGGCCAGGGGGAAAAAGATGAGTCACTTTTTCGCCAATTTTGAGATATTAGCACTATCTAGGAGCTATGAAGGAGTACTATCATCTGGTAGAACAACAAGGGGGGAAAAAAGATGAGAATCGACCGAAATGTGCATGAAAACTCTATCAACTACACAAGGAGTTACGAGAAATCAAACTTTGTTCTTCGTTTTTCTCGCAATCGCATTTTGGTCACTTTCATCTTTTTTCCCACTGGCCCTTCAATTATAGCTTTAAAAAACTAAAAAAATACGCTTTCAGAGTTAATCAAACTAAATACAACTGAATTCTGAAGTCGTTTTGAGAAATTTTCAAACAATAGAAGTTACTTTTTCTACAAATAGAAAAGTAATATACTTATTCTATCATTAATACTAAAGGTTAAACTATATTTCATGATTAACTGATTTCCCTAACTATTGAATATCCACTAAGTTTACATGCACTTATAATACATCAACATGTAAATATAGTTCAGCCTTTAATATTAATAAGTCTTAAATATTTTACTTTTATGTTTGCAAAAAACGTGAATTTTATCTTTTATTCAGAGTTAGATTCATACAGGGGTGCCCACAGGAGTGGGATTATGGCGCAAGTTGCGCCATCAAAATTTTTGGGGATTTTTCAAAACTAATTTATTTAATTTTTTATGACATTATTTATTAATTTATTTTTTTAATTCAAATTATAAACGGATTTTTTTCATAAAAATTATGCATTATTTCATTTTTTAAATTTAAATTGTTTCTTTTATTTCTCTATTATTATTTGTTTATTTACTTATTTTTTTTGTGTGTGCGTGTGTGTGTGTGCTTGGAGTGTCTTAAAGAGAAAAAAAGCGATTCTATTCTGGTGCATAATTCGAACTTTTAAAAAATTAATAATACGTAAGAAAATAATAGTTATAATTAAAATAAATAACTAAATAATATTTAAAAAATAAATAAACAAATAATATTTAAAAAAATAAATAAAAAAAAGAGGGGTAAAAATAAAAAGCACAAGAGGGTTGTGAAAAAAAAGCGGGGGGGGGGGGGATTTTTGCTATTGAGCTTGGGGGGGGGGGGAATAGGCACCCCTGCATTCATACAAGCAGACGAACCCACATATGAAACTAATAAAAGCGTATTAAAAATGTTGTGTAAATTAACCATTACATTTAGTTTTGTCTTTTCAAGACATCCTGTAGCTTCCTTAAAGCTCTAGTATCAATATGGCATCCATTTTGTCAAGTGGTTAGCCGAAACCTGGATAGAGGGCGCCATGAGTAGAGAGTCACCCTGGTGGTTTATGAGCGCTTCCTGTGACAGACAGGGAGTGGAGCGATTGCTCTGACATTATGAAGAGAATTGAATTTTGCAATCACCCGACTGAATTTGCATACACAACTTATAGTTGTAATCTATATACACGCGTATCTTGTTGGTCAGATGTTAATATGGCTGTTGTTTGATTCTTGTTTTTGCCACGTCATTTTACTTTGGCTTGATTGGAATAAATACTGTTTGTTAGCAACTCTCTGCGTAAGAAACTACTCTGTTCACGGAAACATCAAATGTTAGGATCATTCTTTGGTGTTTTCTTAACCTCTCCCTTTTTATCAGAATGTAACTTGTTGTGTATGTTCTCTTTTGTCTGCCCCTCACCAAAAGTTAGCAAGTACAGTTTTTTTATAAATATTTTCAAGAACTGTATTTTCGGGGAGATAAGCCGCACCACCGTATACGCCGGAAAAATTCGGGGGAAGAGAAACTTGTTTCATCATATCTGCATCGGCGTATAAGCTGCAAGAAACTTTGTTAAAAATGTAAACTGAGAGAGAACCTATGCTGTTTACTCGTACTGACATTCTTCAAAAATAATGACAAAGAATGAGTAACGTTGATTTGAAAACAGTTTCAATAGCATAGATAATTAAAATGTTGCAACATTTTGGCGATAACTGCAACTTATAGTAACCCTGTTCTACTCTGGCTTCTGGCTGGTTTCTACTGCAACTCTGCTTCCCATCCTCTGGGCAACGGGTGATTTTATTATTATTATTTTTTTGCTTTGCAGTTGTGGCTTTCAATATCCTACTCTAATTTGCTTTGTTTTTAGGCAATAAATAAGCATAACATGCACTTTAAAAAAACGAAAACAAAAAAAAAAGCACTTTTACATCGTATAAGCTGCGCTTTTTAACACGGATAAGCCGCGGCTTATCTACCCAAAAATACGATAAACAAGCTTTGGAATTTCTGTCAGTTGATACTCTGCCGGTATAAAGGCATCACATGACACAAAAAATCGTCTGTTCTTCGTACAGGTACGGCTGCTGCCCGG
Source organism: Uloborus plumipes (assembly GCA_038373865.1). Taxonomy (NCBI): domain Eukaryota; kingdom Metazoa; phylum Arthropoda; class Arachnida; order Araneae; family Uloboridae; genus Uloborus; species Uloborus plumipes. The sequence goes on along the minus strand of JAXGGA010001450.1, from coordinate 63,669 downwards.
ACGGGAGGACCCCGGCGACTGGCCCTGACCCCAGGGACTGCCCCTGTGAGGCGACGCATTTCGGCTGCTGTGCGGACGGCTACACCGCCTCCTCGGGCCCCGGTTACGAGGGATGTCCCGCGGTCGTGCAGCCCAGGCCCCAGGTCTCCACAGGTACGGTTTATGGAAATATCTGAAATTTGATACTGTGTTCACTTTCTTTGTATTTTTCCATTGATTCATTACAACAGACCCTCATCAGTATGGACTAATAGGGGAACGAGGTCGTTCCACCTTATAATAGTCCGGATCAATCAAAATAATCTTTAACCTTTGGAAGCCGAGCGGTACACATGCTGTACCGTAACTTTTTTTTTTTTTTTTTTTTTAGAGAACGATGTTGAGATTTTCACTCGAACCCTTTGGAGCCGGTAATTTTTTCAAGGTTTCATACGTCTGATACGACAGCTTATACTTCTCTTTTCAATGGAAAAGAAATCTGAGGTTCAACTGTCGTACTACCTGGGTCGAAAGAAAAATTTATAAAAAGCAGCCAGGATCGAAAGGGTTAAATTAAGCCAAGGTGCATTAACTTACTGTGCATTAACCTTTTGGATCCGGGCTGTTTTTTTGGAAATTTTTCTTTCGACCCAGGTAGTACCACAGTTGAACCACAGATTTCTTTTCTATTGAAAAGAGAAGGTATAAACTGTCGTACCAGACGTATGAAACCTTGAAATAATCCCCGGCTCCAAAGGATTCGAGTGAAAATTTCAATCCGTCCTCTAAAGAAAAGAGACTTATGGTACAACATGTGTACCGCCCGGTTCCTAAAGGTTAACTAACTTGTAAAACGCAAAAAAAAAAAAAAGTTTGTATTCAAGAGAATGAAACATAAAACTGCATGAGAGAAAATCAGAAAAATACAAAATATGGCCTGCAAAATTACATTATAGCTCTAACTCATCTTTTATTTGTCCAGTTTCACAGTTATCTGAACCAGTGAGGGGTCACTGTATTTAGGCAATGATCAATCGCTATATGTTTTCTTTTTCGACCTCAAACGTCGTGTAGTCCCACTTTCAGATTGGCAGTTTGCCAGCATCTCGCATCCACCAGCTTTATTCTCCTCCATCTTGTAGGATTTTCATGTTGCCGTTACTGGCGCCATCTGTTGCGTTGCCGTGTAACCAATGTACTGTACGGATGTGTGTTGCCCTGTGATTCCCGATCTGGGGTTCTTCGCGATGGTAACCCAGCACAATTTATCCACTGAGCCAAAAGGACTTTAAGGCTTGTGGGCAAAGTGGGGATTATGTGCTCTAGGATGAACGCTATATGCCTATCGCAATGTGTCATTGCGTAAAACAGGTTTGGAATCGAGGTGTTAAAACTCAAATTATTTTTTTGAAATCTCTTTTTCTATTTATAAATTTGTATTTAATCAAATAGGTACTTGGACATTAACTCCGCAGCAGCTACAGATTTGACAGTGAAAACAAATTTGGTGGATTTTGTTGGCAGTTTTATATAACTGCGTGCTGGTTTAAACAACAACTGCCAAAAAACCCCCAAGTATGTTTCTACCACAAAATCTGTAGCTGCGTTGAGGTTAATGCATAATGACTATCAAATTATATTTCTATTTTTCCTGTCTCATGAAAATTGAAGGGTTTGGAGGATGAAGGGGCTGTGTTAAATTTTTTGAAAATACAATCTAGATACAAGTAAGCAAATAGAACTTGGCACATTAAAAAATAGATGTACTTTGACTCATAATTCATACACTCGCTTAAGGATAAAGCCAGAAAATGAAAAGTCTGTAGTAATAAAACATTAAACCTAAATGCCTAAAAATGAGGGTTTAGTTACATAATCCCCTCATCTCCCAAGCCCTTCAATTATAACCCAGAGCTCCCACAATCTTGAAATTCCTTGAGTTTTATTTTGACCAACTAGAGGCCTTGGAAAAGTACTTGATTTTCCTACAGTTTCTTGGGATAAGTACTTGATTTTTTTTGCTGAGTTCTTGAAAATTAGTGAGATACCATATTCACACTTGCCAACTTTTATGCATTACGTAATAAATGATTGTCCCCCCCCCCCCTTTATTTTTGATCTTTCAAAATCTGATTATATTTATTTCTAAAACTCAACTGCTTTCATTTTTTGAGTAATGCTACTCTTTAAAATATGGATCATGTGCTTTTTACGGGGACGAAAATCCGCAGTGAATTCGCGATTTCCCATTTTTTTGTATTTTTTCTTTCTATGATCTAAAAAGTAATATTGCATCAAGTTTAGGAAAAAAAAACCCTACTCATTTTTAAAATAAAGCTTAAAATAAGTTGATTTAAATCGGCAGAAATTGAAATTACTTCCAAATTCCAAAATAATGGAAATGTTTTTAGGATGCAGCCGGATTGAAACCTCAAGGGTGACATGCAATTATTGGCGAACTAAGCTCTCTGTTTTAGCATGCTGCCAAAAATATAAGTTTTCATTGTAGGAAAATTTTTGCTAAAATATTAGAGATTTAGGTCAAAAAAATTGTGAAAACTATTTTGACCTTTAAAATTTATCAAAATAACTGACAACCATATAATATTAGTTAGAGAATTCATTTCTTGATACACACTTGTCTAATTCATCTGAAATTGCATCCCCCTCCTGCATTTTCTTTTTTGTTTCTATGCTGTTATAGATGACTTAAAACAAAATTGGAAATGAACAATTAAAATGTTTCAAAAATAATTAAAAATGCCTTCAAAGTGCCAATTTTCCGACGCAAATTAAGAATAATCTCGCATTAATGTAATTTCGTATAATATTCAAAAATATCTGTCCACATTTTAACCTGCAATTTTTTCTCTTTTTTGACTTTGTGCTGTTTTCATCACTTTTTTTAACTCGTAAAATGTGTAGCTTTGTGGTCCTTGAATTGCCGTAGAGTCAGAAAGTCTGAAAAATCCTTAATTTTTTTTTTGCTGTCACCACCCATACATGACGCTCGGGAGTCCTGTCCTCATAAAATTTTGAATTTTTGCACCAAGCATCTCTGCTGATGTCTTCATTTTGTTCGATTTCAGAAGTGTGCAGCCTCCCCAAAGAAATCGGACCGTGCCCGAACTTCACGGTCAAATGGTTTTTCGATGTGTCGTATGGCGGTTGTTCCCGGTTTTGGTACGGTGGCTGCAAATCGAACGGAAACAACTTCGATTCTGTGGAGGAATGCGAGCAACTCTGCGTCAAGCCTGAAGGACCAGGTAAAGGATTTGTTTGGAAAGAGTAACAGCATGAAGTTCCTACTTTTTTTAACCCATTAATGCCTGACACTCTTTTTTCCAAAGATATTTTGTATACTGGTTACAAATAGTGTTTAATGTATAGAAAAAATAATTAAAAAAAATATCATGTAGAAAATAATTTCTTTATTACGAAAAGAAAAATCATTCCTAAAAGATACCTACATACCTACATACCTCATTCCTACATACTTTTTTTACTGAATTTTTTTTTTCTGCCTGCGATATAATATTTAAAAAGACATTTTATAAGAAGAAATAAAAGCAGCAATTAACATAAACTGGGAAGCTGGGAGTAATTTTAAAAACTTACCTTTTTGTTCTTGAGATTGTGAAGATTGTGAACGATGTCATTCTTGATAAAGCTCATAATAAAACGGCTACAGAACACACTTTGCAATGATTATGGGCTGCAATCTGCTAATAATGAATTGAAACAATACCAAAGTAATAATTGAACACTATTATTTGGTTGAAATGTTCGCTTTTGGAAAATGCAGATGCACTTTTTGGACCGTCCCTAAAAAGGGACTCTAGGCATTAATGAGTTAAAGACTATTTCTCTTACTTCCTCTGTCATCAATTTCACCTTTTGCTTCTGGTTGCCGTTTTAAATTCAGCCCGGTGTAATGGTACGACACTTCAGTGTTCATCAGGGTAGAGCTCTTGAGGTCTTATGAACGTAACCAAGATGTGCCTCAGCCGGCACAGTGGTCGAAGCACTCGTTTTGACGCAGAAAGCTCGCTGTCCGGGGTTCAATCTTATCGTGTGTAGTTAAAATAACTTACAAATTTGTGTGATACTGAGTGGTATTGGGAAAACATGAATCTGACAAACATTAAATGAACGAATACAGTCGTCGCTAGATATAACGACCACCTCCGTCCCACACAAAATGGGCTTTTTACGAGTGGTCACTGTAAGAGGTGGATTTTTTTTTAAATGCAGATGTGGTATGCATGCTTAGAACTTTCATTAAAATTGGCGATTTTTTTTTAAAGATTTTAACTAAGTACTCATTTTTTTCAGTAAAATATACATATATACGAGGGCTGTCTGAAAAGTTTCCGACCTAACATAGATAAAAACATTTTATTGTCCAAACTGGCTGTTACTTTTTGACATAGTCTCCTTGTAAGTCCACACACGTCATCCAGCAACGCTCCCATCCTTTTAAACCATCCAAAAGTAATGATGAGAATTTGTCTTCAGCTATTGACAAAGCTATTGAAAAAGCTATTGACAAAGTTTATGACCTCCTCATTTGGAGCAAACCTTTGTCCGGCAAGTGCTTCTTTCAGCTTATTGACCAAGAAAGGGTCGCTTGGGGTCAGGTCTGGTGAGTAGGGTGGGTGTTCAACGATTTCGAGCCTTAACTCGTGAATTTTTACCATTGAAACCACTGAGATGTGAGCAGGAGCATTTTCTTGATGAACAGGAACTTTTTTCTTTTTCAAATGCGGCCGTTTTACATCTATTTCCTCCTTCAATTTGTCAAGGAGAGTAGAATAGTATGCTCCTGTTATGGCCTTTAACATTTTAAGGTAGTCAATGAGTGTCACTCCCTAGCTATCCCAGAAAACGGTCGGCATCACTTTTCTGCAGAAGGAACTGTTTTGGCCTTTTTTGGAGGTGATTCTCACTTTACAGTCCATTGTTTTGACTGCGTTTTTGTTTCTGGAGTGTACTGATGAATCCAGGTTTCATCCACAGTGATAAGTCGTCAGAAAAACTCAGGTTCATTGCGCCAGAAGTGCGCTGCAAATGTTGATTCGGTCACGTTTCTGGTCAAATTGAGTAAACGCGGCAGTCAAAGTGCAGCCAGCTTCCGCGCGCTTAATTTCTTATTTAAAATGTGGCATGCGCATTCCTTAGAGATATTCATAGTTTCTTCTATATGTTCCACCTTTAATCTGCATCATCCATCACCATTTGATGAGCTTTAGCAATGTATTCATCAGTGGTAGCAGTTTTGGGACGACCTGAGCATTGATGAACACTCAAGCTGGTACGGCCACGTTTAAATTCCGCTACCCAAAATTTTACGGTTGTAGACGATGATGCAGAGTCCCCATACACAGAGTCCAACTCCTTTTTAATTTGTGCAGGCGTATTTCTTTTTTAAAACAAGTATCGAATCAGAGTTCGATATCAGATTTTTCCCATTTTCAAAAAAAACTGTTAGAGCAACTCACTAGTATGGCTGACACGCACACAATTTGATCTAAAAATAGCCAAAACTACGGTTCCTGGTTTCCAAAAGACTCCTAAATAAGAACATCTCTCTTTGTTTTATAAATTTTGCCCTCTTCATATCAAGGTCGGAAACTTTTCAGACAGCCCTCGTATATATTAGAGTAAAATACTATGATAAAATATTAAACAGATTTTAAATTAGAAAATTTTAAAACAAAAAAAAAAAATCTTGGAATAAAATATAAAAAAGCTTTTTAAGTCTAAAGACTTTTTAAGGTTAAAGTTTCTATCAGCTTGATTTGCACTAAAAAGTATGAAATGAAATAAATATATGATTTCTTGATGACAACAGTCGAAAATTTCAGTTGATCTAATTATACCTTAATATGTTGATTAATTCTCAAGCAGCAAATGAAATTTAAATTAAAATTTGAAGGAAGAAAAACGCGGTATACAGCTTAGTATGAATAGTTTTAAATGTACCGTCTATTTCTTCTCTCAAATTTTAAATTTAAATATCATTTCATTCTATTAAATTTAAATTTAAAAGCGAGTACAGTGTGGGGTCCACACCTGATTTCTCAAAGCGTTATTTACACAGATATTTAACACTAGTTTTCTATTTATTTTGAAAAATGTATTCTACAATAATGAAATCCTATTTCTCTCTCGCAATTAAACAGAAGCGTGTCTGCTACCGAAAGTGACTGGCTCCTGTGATGGGAAAGTCCCCTCTTGGTATTACGATGCCGGTTCAAAAACGTGCGAACCTTTCACTTACGGCGGATGTCTCGGGAATAATAATCGCTTTGTCAGCAAACAAGCCTGTGAAAGCAAGTGTATATCGAGGCAACCCGTCAGTAAGTATCGATGGTTTTGATTAAATTGTCAAAGGCCTGATCAGGATTCACCGATATTATTGTAATGATTAAAAAGCGATGCCACAATATAATATAGTTTAGTAATATAATCCTTTTTTATTTCATACTCGTAAAATTATTATTTTATTATACTCATAAATTTTGATATAGATTTAGTTAAATATTAAACACTAGCTTATTACTTGGCATTGCCCGGTATTGCATGAGGTTTAACTTATTTCATGCTAAAATGAAATAAATGAACCTTAAATTGATAATTCATTGTTAATCGTAATCTTTGTTGGAAAATACTTTTACTTAAATGTGCTAAATTTTATCAATTTGTATGCTTAAAGGCTTATTTCTATTACTCTATCTATTTGAAATTGAAAAAAAATGGAGACAAAAAGTTTGAATGTTGAGCTTTTTGGATTTTTTTTTTTAATTTCAAAACCCCGCCTATGTGAGTCCTAGTGCATCAAGGAACCCCTGCGCCAAGTTTGATGAAAATCCGACGGAAACTGGATTTGTATAAGGAACAAATATACAAACAAATATGTGTACTGCCGTGGGCAGGTAAACTGCAGTATCTGCTAAAATGAGTTTTCGAGATAATTGAAGAAACGCGTTTATGATTTCCCACAAAGATCAATAAAACATTGAACTTCGAACATAGGCGATGCTATATGTTTATACCGATATATTTTTTGGGTAATCGATTGAATTTTGATTTTGCAAGCGCATAGAGAGTTAAAGCAGATACTGCCGTTTACCTGCCCTTTTCACTCTTAATTGTCATGCGGAATTGACTGACAGTCGGCAGTAACTGCACAGTATGCTACTAAATGTCCAGTATTTACATATTCGACAACATGCAGAGTAGATATGTTATTACGAAATATCTTATTGCATTGTGAGTGATGTGTTTTATTTAAAAATATACATAAATACCGTGTATCCACTTGATATAGATTTAATATAAACGAACGCAAAATATAATTAAAAAATATAATGAACTGTATTGTATTGTGGACAATATGAAGCAAAACTTGATGATTCTTCAGCCATTTTTACTTCCTTTTACTTTGTAAAGGAAGTATTGTGGTCACAAAGAAAATTTCACTCAAAATTCGGTCTAAATTTTGATTTTGCTCACCCCCGAATAAATGTTGAGTAGTTTTTTCAACCTATCAGCACCTGCATATGTACCTAATAACATATAAGCAGCCGAAATATCCTTTTCGACCATGCCCCAGTTAATTACGACGAGTTTTCTCGTGACGTCTGTATGTACGTATGCATGTGCGTATGTATGTATGTTTGTATGTATGTGCGTATGTAGGTATGTCGCATAACTCAAAAACTATATGCCGTAGAAGCTTCTAGTTTGGTATGTAGGCTTTGAGGGTGATCGTTGTGCACCTCCCCTTGTGGTTGCATTCAAATGTTCTCAAGGGGTCTTTTACCCCTTTGTGGGGTAAATCAATGTTAATTTCAATGCAGATTGAGTGATATGATTTGGTGCAACCACTTGGCGATATATCGCCAAACTTTTGGTCGCCAAGTGTTTGCCGCCAAGTTGGCGAAAAAATGATTTTTTTTAAAAAATTTGGATTCAATTTGGCGCTATTGGGCACATTTTGGGAAAAATTCACTGAATCATGTTAAAATCGGCGATATTTAGAAAATAAATCATTGTAAAACATTATTTTGCATTGATTCGTGACAAACTAGGGATGTAAATGTTTGAATTGTTATCTTGCTCACACTAATGCACTATTTTAACGCTTGAGGGATTTATTATGGAATTTAAACGCAAAAGGAAGTAGTGTGGCGTGCACACCAGATGTTTTAAAATTACTACAAATCAGTTAATGCTTTGTACTTTGCATCAAACCAAGAAATCACTTTGAGAAAAATAGCGCTTGAAATGCTTGTTGTGCTGACGATTTTTTTCATAGTACTATTAAAAATGCAACAGCTAGGGATTAAACTGCAAAAACTATCGTCTGTTAGTATGAAAGCAACTGTAATTAAAAGAAAACAAAACAATGTAAATAAAATCATTTCATTGCTGCATTTTTGTTTGTCATCTGCCAAGTTTGGCTTGTGTATCTTTGAAATCGTGAAAAATATTGTTTGCTAGTGGAGAGAAACTTTATTTGAAAGAAAAACATGTGGTATGGACCCCACACTACTTCCTTTTAAGTGTAAATTTTTTTAGTAGATGCCGTAAGTGTTAAAATAATGCCTGGACTGAGCAAGATGACAATTCGAACATTTACGCCACACCCCAAATGTACCACGAAACAAAGCAAAAAATGATTTACAACAATTCATTTTCTAAATATCGCCTTTTTTAACATCATTCAGTGGATTTTTCGCAAAATACCGCCAATAGCGCTAAATTGAACTTTAACTCATAAAATAATTTTTTCGCCAAATTTGTCGCCAATTTGGCGATGAGTCACCAAGTTGGCGAAAAGCACTTGGCGACTAAAAGCTTAGCGATATATCACTAAGTGGTAACGCCAATTTGTATCACTTAAGTCTGCTTTGATATTAACACTGATTCACCCCCAAAAGGAATAAAACACCCCCTTGGGAACATTCAAGGGCAACCAATGACCTCCCGTGACCTCCTATTAGGGCACCCCTACTTTCGCTCAGTTTAGGTACAAAGGAAAACGGTTTTTGCGGCTTGATGCAATTTTTGCACAGCGATTCATATTACGTTCATCCTGCAGACATGCAGATACTGCCGTTTACCTGCCCACAGCAATGAAAAATGCAGTTACTGCTGATTACCATTGGATAAAAAACAGTTTTTTTTCATCAGAAACCAAAAAAAGATGCTTGTACCATAAAACTAATGTAACATAGATTTCAAAAATGCAAAAAAATGAAAATCGAAAAATTTGCAGTTACTGCCCTTTACCTGCCCACGGCAGTATATACATACATCCAAATTTTTTTTATGTATGTAGATTGCTCTGAAGGTAATTGGTAATAGGATTGGTAATAGGGAAATGTCTTATGACTTTGTACTGGCTATAGTGAATATTTTTCATTTCTAAATTGTATAATTGCGTAAAAGTAGCTAATAAAAGAAAAATGAGCAAGCCCATAGTATTACATTTTTAATAGTCTAATTAATATTAATCTTAGGCATTATTAGTATGTAAGAGTTCACAAATAAAACACTGCCTGTTTGGTCATACCACCCGGCAACTGCAGTTTCGTTCTCGTTAGAACTCGTCCATCCGAAATGTGCAATAACCGAGCCGGAGGGAGAAAACATCTGTTGAACCATGCCATTGCTGCGGTCTCTCGCCGGTTTATTAATTTTGCATTAGCAATCGGTTTGCTGGCTCTTTCCGCTTCATCGAACTATTATCTGCTTCCGGACTTGTCATTGTCTATTACAGACTGATGAGCTCTAATAAGAATGAAACTGGACGGCATAAGCGAGCCGGCAGTGTGCATTTTGTAACCCTGGCATAGTGGCGGTAACTGACTGCACAACACGAAAGTTTGCTTGAAAATCCATTTTTTCATATTGTGTGCAACGCTACTCTTCATGCGAATGAAAAGTTGACGATTATCACTATTTGTTAGCAATTCCTTTTACCCCAGATCACTAGCATAGTCAGAATTTCCTTCTGGAGAGTAATATTAGTTTTAGGGTAAATTCCAGTGCATCGAGGAACCTCTGCACCAAGTTTGATGAAAATCCGACGAAAACAGGATTTGTACGAGGAACAAACATACCATGCCCATCATTTAGGTGGGCAGGGGGGGGGGGTCAGTTACCCCCCCTGACTTTGGGAAATCAATGTATTGGCATAAAAGTGGGTATGGTTTTTGCCACTTTTTGATAAATTTTACATTGTGTATGCACCCTCCCCCCCCCCCCCCCGAGAAAATTCGAAATGATGTCCCTGAAACATACATTCATTTTTATGCATATGCATGGAGCCGATGTGCTACATAATTAAGTTTCCCTGCCTTTCCTCTTCCAGGGCCCGTGTCCCGGTGCCACCTCCCAAGGGACGAGGGGTCGTGCGAGGGCAATGTGGTACAGTGGTACTACAACGCGGAAGCGGGGAGGTGCGCACAGTTCTACTACAGTGGCTGCGAAGGGAACGAGAACCGGTTCGCTTCCAGGAGGGAATGCGAGAATTCCTGCACTTCGACCATCACCGACGGTGAGAAATGGTTTTTTTCGTGAAATTTATTTTATGTTGATGAATATAATTGCAGTCATTTGAGTCAAGGCAGTATTTAACGGGAGGGTTCAAACTGTTAAAATTAATGCCCATTACAGTTTAAATAATGTTCCTGTACATATTTTAACTATGGCAACAGTTTTTTTCCTTGAAGTTTATAACATTAAGTTTGGCAACGAGCGAGTTGTATGGTTTTGAAGTTTCACTCATGTCGAGTTGAGTTCAGTGTAGTGTTAAGTTCTTCTAATGACTTTCCTGTTTTAAATATAATCTCCCACATCAATACTAATGGTGTCTGTATTTATTCACATTTATCTTCAATTTCTAACAAACTCCCTCTGAAATTTTTCAAAACTGTTCCAAAAAATAATCTTTATTCTTTTTGTGCTGGAAAAAAGAATATTATTACTTTTATTATTTTTTTTAAAATTTCACTTGAAAAAGAAAATAAATGCTGAATAATTATACAAACCACAGTGCTTTATGTGCAGTATTTATTTTTATTATTGTTATTGGGACTATCATCTCTTACAAAAGAATGCAGCGTTTTCCTTCACATTTTAAACACCTGACTTTAACAAATATATATCGAGGTTCCTCAATTGAAAATGCTGAACTGTATGTTTACCCTTTTTATCGATGCTTAAAAAAATATGAATTTAAGATATGTATTACTTCGAATTGATGTACCCGCATTTTTCTTTTGAGTTATTAAAAATGCATCAAATTTTTAACAGAGTGAAATTATGCGGTGTACATGTTAGCTTTTTTTTCTTCATTTAATACATTTGTCATCTTTCACATTTGCTCATGTGAATACCCTTATAGCAGCACATTCTCATTAAAATCACCTTTTGTAACAAAAAGTGACAGAAGGTACGGAGGCTTGGTGGCCCTTCCCGAAATGAAAGACTGGTTACAGCCCTGATTTGAGTTATAATTACATACTTGCCGACTTGACTGTTTTTAACGGGAGACTCCTGTTTCCCCCCCCCCCCCCCCAGTCTCCTGGTGTCCCGTTCTTTGTTATTTTCTCCCATTTTTTTAGTTTATTTTTTTTATTTATCAAGATAGCCATATATGTAATTCTTCAGCCAATTGACAGAAATCAGACAATTTGATTGGCAAAACATAGTTTGGTCCCTCTACCGATCTGCCTTAAAAAATTCCCCACCCGCTTTAAAATTTTCAATCCATTAAAAATTTCCACGGTCTCCAGACTAAGATAATGAGAGGGGACAGCGGTCTACCCAGCTGTGAAAGGGAGCATTCTTCGCTTGCTTGGTTTCGGTTAGAAATTTCAATTTGAAAAAATGAAGTATAAAATAAAACAGAGATTGATAAACTGAAATGATAAAAGTTAAAAATAAAAAATAATAAAATGTTTTACTAAATGCATTTAATAGCACTTTTGTCCGTTGAACAAACCAGTCACAACAAGTCAAATATTTTCAGCCAAATTGATTTGTAAGTAATCACCTGTATGGATAGCTCAAATTTAAGAATGTTTTTTCAATCAATTATCAAAAAGTTTCACTTTCTTCTCAAAAGATGGTGCACGTTTTACTGGAGTTTATTTTTTAAAACTTTCTACTTGTGTACGTTCAACAAAGCAAGTGTTTGGATTTTAATCCTTTTCCATTTTGTAAACAAATTCAGTCGTATTGAAAGTTAGAAAATAGTTTAATACAGATTACAACATATCCACTTATTTTGTTTATTTATTTATTTTTTTGACAATTTATTTATTTTCTATTTTGTTTATTGCTTTATTTTTTACTCGTGATTTTCATTAAATTGATGTTACTTTGGTGGGGCATGTAATAAATGTTAAGCAAATCCACTCTTAATTTCCCCAGCTGTTTGTCATTTATATCTGCCACTCACTAATTAGCTTAAATCTGAAAAAATAAAATAAAAATAGAAATAGTAATAAATATAATAAGAATAAAGTAAAATAAATCCTATTTTATTTTTAATTTAATGTTCATAGTGATTAAAAGCTTATATAACATAATCTGAAACTGAATCATGTCGCTGGTGAGTCATTTAGTGAAATCTACTGTACCTTTAATACCGACACGGCATACGTTTTTCAAGTAGGTGTGAGCAGAGCTTTTGCCTTTGAAAAGGCAAAATTATTTATTTCTTTTCAAAAATTATGGATTTGTTCCTTTTTAGATAGTTAAAACCTTCCGTTTTATTTGTTCTTAAAAAAAAAGAAAGGAAGAAAAAAACCACTTACAATACAGAAAATACTAAATTAGTGAAATTACAAAACCTCAGCAAGTTGAACCTCAGTTGACATATTTTCGTGGTCCCCCGGGTGCCAAGTCACAGGGTTCCTTTGTATTTATATGCTGTGTATAAATCTATTTTGCATTTTAAAAGCCCCATTTGTGTAGAGTATTCTTCCATGACCCATTTATTGTTTAATAAAAGAAAATATAGCATTATGGCTTAGCTGACATCTGATTGTGCCATCAGATGTCGCCTGTTAGCAGTAACTGTCCAGGGTCGCCTGTACAGTTACTGCCTGGGCCAGTAACTGTGTTTTTCACTGTTGTGCTATGCTAACCATGTGCTTTTGACATTCTCCTTCAGTCAGTCTGGTTTTTGTGTGTTTACTTGCTAGAAGCAAGATTTTAGCGACTCTTCTGAAAATAAATGCGTTCAACGAAGATAGGTCTTTTTCATACGCTTTTACTAGTTTCACTTGTGGGTTTGTATGTATGTAACTCTGAATAAAATATAAAATTCGTTTTCTTTGCAAATATAAAAGTAATATATTTAGTACTATTGTTAGTTCTAAAGGCTAAATTATGTGTTGATGTATTATAAGTCCATGTAAACTAAGCTTAAAATTCACGTTCTTTGCAGATACAAAAGTAATATATCTAATACTACTATTAATACTAAAGGCTAAACTATATTACATGGTGATGTATCATAAGTGCATGTAAACTTAGCGGATAGTCAGTAGTTTTGAAAATCAGAGGGAAATCGGTTATACTAAACAGCAACTTAAATTGACACTGAATGGCACTACGGGCGGAGCCAATAAGAGCTCACAAGCAGCAGGGGTGATTGTGTTCTGGTATTTTACCGGATTTCCGGTATTTTGATGGTCGATTCCGGTATTACCATGTTCGAAAATACCAAAAATAAAATATTTTTAATCATGCTTTTATCTTCAAACCTCCGGATTTTTTTTTTTTTTTTTTTTGCTTTTTCGAATTTTCGATGATTATATCGCTAATTATTAATAATATTCATCGAATAAAAATGTTAAGCTGCCATTATGATTGTTTTTTTACTTTAATAAATTATTTTATTTGCATCTTTTTTTGATTTTGATGCCTTCGTTTAAAAAAATGCAATCCATTTGCATCGGATATGAAAATCGAATTTTTCTCATTTTTGACGCTTATTACCCTACATTAATTATCATATGTGTTTAATTATAAAATTAGTTGTGCTTAAGTAATAGGGGCTTTAGTTTAAAAAAAACACCACGCTCCCCCCCCCCCCCCACACACACATTTTCTCTTCAAAACTTTCAGGTATTTTTTTACGAACTCACAATCACCCCTGAAGCAGTCAGCGATCTCCTCTAATTCGCCAAGTAGGCTGTGACGTTTTTATCTAGCTCGTTTTTCATAGGCTAAGGTCACACTGACGTCACGATGTTTTTGTCAAGAAACGTTGCAGTGTAATATAGAGATTCATGAAATATAGTTTAACCTTCAGTATTAATGATAGTATATAGTATATTACTTTTATATTTGTCAGGAACATGACTTTCATATTTTGAAATTTTCTCAGAGCGACTCCTGATTTCAAGTTAAGCGAAGTTTAAGCATAGTTTGAATAACTCTAAAAGCATATTTTTTAGTTTTTTTAAATATAATTTTATTTTTTTCAATTTCCTTTCCAGAGAAGGATATCTGCCGTCTGCCCAAAGACAGCGGCCCGTGCAACGAGTTCCGAGAGCAGTGGTACTTCGACTACGAGAGCGAACAGTGCCACCGGTTCATTTACGGGGGGTGCGAGGGGAACGGGAACAACTTCGCCTCCTTTGCCGAGTGCCAGAAGAAGTGCGGGAAGGGGACGGTCCCCGAGATACCCGACGAGCAGGAGTTCAAGCTGGGTGAGTCGTGTGATATATCAATGGAAAGCTCTCTTTTTAAGCTTTGCAATGGTTTTTGAGCTTTTATTCCACTGCAATTAGAAGGGAAGTTACAGTCTTTTTTTTTTTTTTTTTTTGCATGGTAAAGCATGTTACTATTTTTCCAAGAGCTAGCGACAATTCTGAGAAGGAATTTTGGGGCTCTTTGATGTATCTTTCGCAATACTCTTCCAAACAAAATTATTGTTTTTGAGCTATAAAGTTTTGACCTATATTTAACCTTATCTTTATACTGCAACAATAAAAAGAAAATTATCCTTTAAATCCCTTTAGAATTCAAACATAATAAACTTTAATGATTATCTCTCAGAAGTCTTTTGTGAACTTGATCAGATTTGAGCCTGAACACCTTATACTGTATTTTGTAAGTTTGTCTTCTTTAATGACCTTAAGCTGTTAGTTAAGTTCAAGGTATTGGAATTGAAATACTTTGACTATCTAGATAGTGTTATTAAAAAAAAGCAAACATTTACCTTCACAAACTAAAAAAAAAGAATCTTGGTTAATGAGCAGTTCTAAGGTAACGACAAACAGATTCATTAGTTTTTCAGAAAATAGCTTATAAAGATTAGAAATACATTAAAGCCTTGTTTTATTTCATGTACTTTGGAAGGAACGTAGTCTTTACCATTGTATAATGTAGTTGAATTTTGAAAATTGGCAGAAAAAGTTTGTAAATAACATTATTTTCTACGTAACGGTTATAAGATGCATCCGTTGTGGTGCAAAAAAACCATCATATAAATACTGATTCTGAAAGTGTGAAATTTTAACTACAGTTTATAGAAGAAGAGCCCATATGCCTCCTAAAGTTCTTGCAACGAAACAAGAATTTAAGATATTTATAGTCTTTTTAAGCTGTTATTTTGCAGCAATCGATTCTTTTTATGAAAATATCATTGCCTTGATTGTTACAGTTCATTGCTACATTTTTTTTTCTTATTACAGTGTAACATCTTTAATTCTTAATTGTCCGAACTACGACAATTCCGAATGATGGAATTTATGAATAAAAAATCTCTAATACAAAACCAAATATGAAATAAGTAGTACTTCATTAAAATAAAAATAATAAAAGCACATTGTGATGTGAATTTTAAGTTTAAAAAACTAATTTTAAAGGTTCATTTAAAAGAAATTTAGGTTTTGAATAGTAGCGCCATCTTATCTCCGGAGAATAATAATAACAAAGATAAATTTTACTTGTAAGGTTAATAAATCAATAATTATAGCAAAACAAAGCACACACCTTACAAATAAATAAATAAGAAATTCTAACTAATCAATCATAGTTTCTGTTACTTTTCGAACAGTTCATAAACAATACTTGGAGTTAACTTGTGGCGCCATCTGTTGACAGACAGAAAATAATTGATAAAAAAAAAATTTGAAAGGGAATGTCCGAATTATAGATTTTCCAAACTACAGCAGTCTGAATTTACAATGTTATACTGTTTTTTTTTTCTTTTCTTTTTTTAAATTTTGATATATCTCTTCAGAATACTGCTTCGAGAGTCAAGATCCCGGACCTTGCTCCAACGCGGAAGTGAACTGGTACTACGACTCCAGTGACGGCGTCTGCAAGGAGTTCTACTACGGCGGATGCAAGGGCAACGGAAACAGATTCAAGGTTCGCAAGGAGTGCGAAGATTCTTGCTTCAAGGCACAAGGTAAGGTGGCTTCGTCGAATACGAAGATGTGCCGAAAAACTTATGCTCGGTCAGGAGGTCACGGAAGGTCACTCTGACCTCCCAATAATTTCCACATTCGGCACATTTGGCTCGAGGATTCGGCAATTCGAAGGCAATAAATTGCAACACTGAGATTATTTGTTCTTTTTAGTTTTTAGAATTGTTTAAAAGATGCCTAATGTTTTTCTCACTAAATGTTGTTCATGTACAACATGTGTGCATGCTTGTATTTTATCATTCGGTAAAATTGGAACTTCGTTCGGCAAAATTGAAAATTTTAGCTCTGCTTTCCTCTGCGCTCCGTTCACCGGAGTTTGTACGCTCTTCCAAAACTCCTACATTTTAGTGTTAATTCCTTCAAAAATAGTGTTCCCTTGAGCGAGCCCGTCCCAAGTCGGTAGTTTGATACACAATATGTGAATAGTGGATCATATTAAAATTGTACTTGAAAAAAGCCAAAAAAAGTCAGGGTTTTTCATCATGAATCAAGGCGGGGTGGGCTTTTTCAAAAATAAAAAAACCCGGGTTCTTTCGAACCCTGCAATATAGACCTTGCCAAGCTGCCAGTATTTTTATTGCTTCCTCATTTTTAATACGCTTTTATTAGATTCACCTGTGGGTTTGTTTGTTTGTTTGTTTGATTGTTTGTATGTATGTATGTAACTCTGAATAAAAGATAAAACTCATATTCTTTACAAATATAAAAGCAATATATTTAGTGCGAAAATTATTATTAAAGGCTAAACTATGTGTTGATGTATTTTAAGTGTTTCAGTTGTTTGTATGTAACTCTGAGTAAAAGACAAAAATCACGTTCGTGGCAGATACTAAGTAATATATCTAATTCTACTATTAATACTAAAGGCTAAACTATATTACATGGTGATCTATTATAAGTGCATGTAAACTTAGTGGAGGGAAATCAGTTGGAGTATCATGAAATATAGTTTAACTTTTAGTATTAATTATTGTATTAAGTGTATTACTAGGTGACCCGTGCGGAATTCCGCAAAAAAAAAAAAAAAAACACTCTAAATTTAAAATTGAGTTATTCAGGTTCAAAGATTTCAGTCCTCGATTGGATGTGTTAGATTTGGTGTCTTAGTTTCGCTCCCCTGCTAAGGCGGTTTATTTTAAAACATTGGTTGTCGTGGTATAAAACAGAGGATACCTTTCTGCCCCCATTACGATAAAAAAACCAAAAACATCAAATTTTTGATATCGGTTGTTCTTGCACCAAGGTACAGAATTGAACACATCAGTATACAGAGTTGTTATTGTAAAATCTTGTACGTTTGCACAACATCGCCATCTACTGCCGTCGTTCTGACAACTTTTCAAAGAGATCAAAGACTCGTTCACTTTTACAACTACTACAAAAGTGATACCCTATATTAAAATCAAATACCCAAGGCTACTACTAAATTAAATACTAACGTTATCTCAAAACTACCATAGTATTTTGAAACAATAAAAGTTACAATTAAGGTTTACCGAGCTAAGCCTTGGCTTGAAATGTCGCATTTAAAATTGATTTGAACAACAATGTAACGATTTTGACAGTTGAGCAAAAAATTTAACTTTTTCAAACTTCAATCGCTTATAAGTCGCTTAAACGTGGATTTTCGAGATTCTCGTTACGCGGCGCTAGCGGAGAAACGTTCTAAAGAAAGCATTTTTTTTAATCTTTCGAATGAATTCAAAATGGAGACGATACGACAATTATTTCGCTAGATAGAGTCAATTTTGTGCCCAAAAATTGAAGTTCGAATAAAAAACGAACCGACACTTTTTAGAGGGTGGGTCTAATTTTCGTCAATAGCCCGCGGGATAAGCTTCAAAATCATAAATTTTCTTGCAATTCGATAAAGAAATGAGCGAGTTTCGACCGGGTATAGGATTCGGCTTAGAGAAATAATATATGGAGATACTTAATACTGTCCTACAAATTATATAAGGTAGTTTGATTAACCCTAAAAGCATATTTTTTAGTTTTTTCAAAACTATATTTAATTTTTTTCCCCAGATGTGTGTAGCCTGGCTCCCGTGAAGGGCCCGTGCAGCGGAACGTTCACTCAGTGGTTCTACGAGAAGGAATCGGACGAGTGCTTCGAGTTTGTGTTCAGCGGTTGCCAGGGCAACGCCAACAGGTTCAACACCCGGGAGAGCTGCCACGCAAAGTGCAAGAAGGGGGGACCCCCCACCACCCCGGCCCCCTCCCTGCCCGACGGTGAGTCTCGCTTTTTTTAGCGTCGATCAAGGTTCGCCAAAGCCCGAACCTGCTCAAGATGCAATTTTTGGTAAATTTAGATGTTTAGATGTCCGAAGCAATATTTTATAGATTCCTTTGTAGGACCGACTTCAGTTAGAATTTCAATCAAAATGTCTCTGAGCACCGTCTGCTCCACTGACATTATCAAATAGGGCCTAAAATAGAGATGTTTGGTTTCTCAATCCATTGAGAAATTATTTTGTGATCACATATTCCCCCACGTTGAGACTTTTAAAGGAAAACGATTATTTAAATGAAAAAGGTTTCAAATTTACATTGTTTTTAAAATGGACTAAAAATTAAAAAGTAATTTCTCATTATGGGGCGCAAGCAAAAGTTAATGTTGCAATGAAATTTAACTGACAATTTTACTGCATTGCAAATGAAATTAACTGATGTGTATTTTTTCATTTTGATAACTCCTCCTTATACTTCTTATGGTTAGGCAGAACCGGCTCCTCATGATAATGTTTAACAGTAACCATCTGACCATGACCAACAATGAATTTCCAATGGAAGGCACACCTACATTTTACCATGAAATAAGTTAAAAACTATTATTCATATTCCAAATAACACGTCATAAATTTTATGAATAAAGATGAGGGGTTCCTGCAGATACTTAATTCTAATTTGTGAGAGTATTTTTTTGTCCTCATATTAAATGATTTGTGCAAAAATGACTAAAATTGGAATAAACTAATAATTAATGTTTGAAGTTAAAAATCAACGTAAATAAAGCACAAATAAGGTAGAAAGTACAGCAAATAGCTATTTCAAGGCTACAGTGGAGCCCCTTCCTCAGTGCAAGAAGCTCAGCAAACAACATGAAAGCTGTAAGAGAACTGAGTGCGAAGCACGTGGGCCCCGGTATTTATAACAAATGGGCCAGTGCGCTTGAACTCACGATAGGAGCGGGAAAACACCGACCAATCGGCGAAACAGCCAGGAGAGCGAAGAAAAGGGGAAGACAGCAAAGGAAAGTAGGGGAAAGAAAAATGCGCGTGAGAAAACACAGGAGTCGAAATTATAAAAATTGCTTCCAGATGTCAGGGAAAAATGGAACACTGGAAAAATCATTCACCAGAGAATGGGAATTTTTCCAAATATAGTAAGCTTCCCAAAAATCGAGGTCATAAACTGACGAACATTTACAAATAATTTTAGCCGAAGAATTTCATTTAATTCTAATCTAACCGAAGAAATTCATTTTTCATTTAATAATTAATGGTTAATCAATTAATTTGGTTATAGAATATTGCATTGTAATCGAGTCCAATGTTATATACAGAATTTAACCCATTTATGCCATTTATTAAGTTTTTTTCAACAATTTTTTTAAATTTTTTTCTGCTTAAAACTCTTACTTTGAATGATTTACATACATTTTAGACATTTTAAAATAGATCGCCGTTGCCATATTTATTAAGTTATTTAACCTCCTCTTTATGAGATATTTTGCAGATATGTGAGCAAAATTCGATCCTACTTGACTTTACTTTTGCAAAGTAACATTACAGAAGGCATCTGTGATCCATTTTAAGCAAGTCATTTTAAAATAGTTTAATTTTATGGAAAATAAGTTCGCAAAAAAGAAATTACTTTCTGTGGCTACCCATGCTGGATCGTTGCTTGACTGATGTGTCTGAAAATAGCTGTCAATAACTAAACTCTGATGTCCAAAGAGTGGCTCTGACTGGTTTTCTCAAGAAGAAGGACTATTTAACTTGTGAAAAACAGCTTTAGTAAAAGGATATAACCATTACAGGTTTTTGTATGCAGTAACTAACAAGTGTCCAGTTTTTAGGCTACTAGGCATAAATGGGTTAAACAGAATTCAGTCACAGAAAAGGGGTGGAAATTGAGCTGCAAGACTTGACACGAACAGACAAGAACCAAGCCGAGTTAATAAAAACAAAATTAAAAATGTAAAGCTGCACTATATAAGAAGGTAACTTTGATTTTTATTTGTTCCAGATGTTTGTAGTTTGCCCGAAGATCCCGGTCCCTGCTTGGGATATTTCCGTATGTGGTATTACAATTCCGAAGAAAATATCTGCAAAGGTTTCGTGTATGGCGGCTGTGACGGAAACGCGAACAGATTCAGGAGAAGGAATGAATGCGAAAAACAGTGTGCAAGGAAAAAAATCAGCAAAGGTATCTTTCTCTTCACGTTCTGTACGATTGCCACTCAGCTTTATTCGGTACTTATGTTTTAACTCTACCGCAACTACAGATTTGGTGGTTTATTTGCCCATTTTTTTTGGGGGGGAGGGGGGGGCGACTGTTGTTTAAACATGTATGCTGTTAGCTAATACCTCCAAAAAAAAAAACCTCTGCCAAATCTGTAGCTGCGGTGGAATTAATACTTAAGTACGATATATTCATTAGTGGTTGTTTTTAGTGAGAAATTACTTGTTGTGCTCTGTAGGGGTGCGACATCGAAGGCAAAACATCGATGTTTCACCACATCATTGTTAGAAATTATTGATGTTAAGAAATTAAGACATCAATGGTATTGATACATCGATCAAAAAACATTGATGTTTTCAAACATCAATGTTTTAAAACATCTATCTAATCTTTTTTTTTTTTTTGTTTTTTGTTTTAATTGCAAACACATTTAAATCTTATATCTTTAAACAAGCAATTCTTGTATATATATATATGTATTTCGAATCTCGGAAACGGCTCTAACGATTTTGATAAAATTTTGTATTTCGATATAGTTTTGGTTTTTGAGATCATCTACATCAGCGTTTTTTCTGTAAAAACATGAGTTTTCACAAAAAACCCCATTTTTTGTGCCTTGCATTAAAAGTTGGGGAAGCTTTTCTTTCGCCATTTTCTTTATGATTACTTTTATTGTTACGGTTTCATAGAAACCACCTTTTGTTATAACTTTTCATGTTTAATCACATCAGCTTTTAAATTTAAATTTTTATGGTACCTGTCAAATGAGTTTTGGCAACATGTTAGAATTGTTATTGTTTTACCAAACGCATTGTTTGAATAAGGCCGTGATGATGATGTCCAGATAAGGTTGTGGTTTTTAAAATAAATTACGGCTGTTTTAAATGCGTTATTGCAACCAGGTGCTTAAAAATGTTTTCAAGTTTATCTAAGTAAGTACTTCGAACTTTAGAAAAAAAATACGATTTTACAAGCCTCTTTTTTTTTTAACTGAGCTGGGCTTGGTCTCCAGGTACTATACAGTAATACAGTAACTCCTCAATACATTGCGCCTCTTTATATCGCTCAATTAGTTTTATCTGCAGGCTCCTGAAAACATAAACTGTATGATATCGATGTCAATTATAGAAAAAAATTTTTTAGTGCGATAGATACTGCAATTCTTGAAAAACTAACTTTTTTTTATCGCATCTTTTTATGAAACTCTTTTTCGCTGAAATATAAAACATCATTATCGAAAAAAAATTCTAACGCAAAGCAACGATGTATAAAAATCATTACCGAAAACCATTGTTAGTAATTGAAAAAAAAACAATTAATTTTAATATGATTGATATTGAAACTGTTAAAGATGAATCTTTTTATTACATATTTTATTGCTTTTTACTGAAATGTAAAAAAAAAGACGTTGAAGGAAAAAACAAAATTGAAGACGAAACACTGATCATCATTTTTATCAAGCGTTTTTTGCTGAATTATAAAACATCGACATCAAAAAAAACATTGAACCCAAAACATCGACCCTCAAACATCGATGGTAAAAACATAGATTTTTTAGCAAAAATATCGTTGTTTCCAAAACATCGACATCGATGTCGCAGCCCTAGTGCTATGAGTTATTTAAAGTACTCTGTATTATTTTCCATGTAGTTATGCTAGTATTTTCTGAGGTTTGGTAGATTATCGGCATTTGGTAATCTCATTTTTCCTTCCGTTTATTATTTTTTTCATTTCCTTCTCAGAATTTGCAGTTTTGAATTCATTTTGGAAACAAAAAGAGTATTTTTTTTTTGTTCTTTGTGTAATTCTCTCTTCCACCTACAGGATTCTGAAAGTATATTTGCATATATGCCAACTTCTGACAGAAAAAAACAGTAGATTTCACCACATGACTCACAAGCGACATAATTCACTTTAAAATTATGATATTATGCTTTCACATACCATAAACATTAAATTTAAAATAAAATAGGATGTATTTTATTTTATTATTATTCTTTATTTGTTTTCTTTTTTTCTCAAAGAGATTTATGCTAATCAGGAAGTAGAAGATATAAAAATACAAAATTAAAAATTTACTAACTCATTTGCTTAAAATTTTGTACATGCCCCACCAAAGAAAGTCACAACAATTAAACGAAAATTATGAATAAAAAATAAATAGTTAAAGTAAAAAATAAATAAAGAGTCAAAAAAATAAAGAATAAAATAAGTGGATATGTAGTAGTATGTATTAAAATAACTTCCAACTTTCAATACAATTGAAATATTTACAAGATGCAGAAGGATTGAAATCTGAATCCCTAGACACAATTTTCGTCGAAGCATGTGCTTTGTTGACCGTGCACGAGTAGAAAATTTCAAAAAATGAACTAGAGTAAAACGGGAGCCATTTATTGAGAAGAAAGTAAAACTTTTTGATGATTGATTGAAAAATATTCTTAAATTTAAACTTTCTAGTTGAGTTAAGAAAATTGAATTATAAAAACAGAAGAAAATGGTAAAAAAAAATGGTCATGACATGAGTCTCCCGTTAAAAACAGTAGAGTTGGCACATAAGTTTGCATTAATTTTCTTCAAATGAAAATTTAATTGTATTGCTAAATGATCCAAAAAATTACCAGTTATTTCTAATGTATATAATATACACATGCATATATATATTATATATATACACACACAATTAACTAGAAATGCATTTTATGTCCTGCATGTAATGGCTAGATTTAAAAAGTAAAAATTTAAATTTAGGCGGTAAAATCTAGAACAGGCTTGATTCTTTGTGCTACTAACTGAGAGATCCCATACAGTTGACAGAAAAATGTACAGTGGCTATTTCATGTGTTAGTTTTATTTATTTATTATTATTAATGTTATTATTTATTGAATGTTCATAATGGTAAATCGTGTTGTGACTTGTTTGATGCTATATTATATATTTTGTTTTGCAATGCAGCATGATATTTTCTGATTATATTTTACATTTTTTGCCGAGTGAATTACAAATCGTTGCTAATTTTGGATGATCAGAGCTTGACTTATCATCATTTGATTTTTTCTTCTCTTTCTCTTCAGTTTCATGTTTTTGTCTTGTTCCTTTTTTGCATGAATAAAAAATCAAATACTGATACATTTTAACACATTTTTTGCTGCATGATGCATGCTTAAATAATGCTTTTTGTTTCAGAGCCTCCGGTTATACCCACAAACGTAACATCTAATGAAGGTTTGTATTTATTATTTAGTGCTTTGCATAACATAACCATTTAAAATGTTTGGCATAACATGTTTGTTAAGCTTCAAGTAACTATTAAATTTATTTTGCTGACGTTTAATATTTTGTTTAGTGATGATCAGATAATTTTTTTTTTAAGTGGGGGGAACTCATAGTGAATTTTTATTGAAAGAGAGTATTAGTTTTTAAAAATTGCTCGTGTTATCATATATTTTTCCATCCTCAGAGAGAAATTTTTTCTCACTTAGGCTACATGTGGTACGGAATAGTTAACAGGCTACCAGATTGAAGGTGCTACAAACAGATTAATTTTCTCGCCATTTTACATTCCCCTACAGTGCTGATGGTGAAACAATATGAGATTTTTCATCAGGGTTCAGCGATATATATCACGATATTTATTTTTAAAATGTGATATTTTCAATATTTATTTTTCAAACCATGGTATTTTCAACATAGAAATTACACTGATCATAGTAATAGTGTTCATTTAATACTAAAATAACCACAAGGTGATACAATATTTGTGTTATATATTATTGGATCATTAATAAATTTAGTAATATAATTTTCTTTTTTAATTTTATACTCTTAAAATTATTAGCAATGTAACAATTTTAATGTAGATTAAAACTGCTAAGTTAAATAAATATTAAGCATTCATTTGAGGTCTGTATATTAAAGTTATGATGTAATAAAATAAAGAACAGTGATTTGAGGATGCATTTACTATTTAAAGACTTCAGTTTGTGCTGATTGAAAATATCCTATATGTATCAAAATATTGGATGTTTTCAAAAATATTATAACATTTTCAAACCCTGATTTTCAATTTGTAGAGTATTATGAATGTTCAGACTCTGAACAAAAATCAGCATTTGTATGAGCTTCAGTTATAAATTTTAATCAAGTCAAAGTCTTCAGATGCATAATTTCTGTAGATAACGGTACATTGTCCCTAAAGATCTCATCTCAAGAATTCTTTGACCTATGCATTAGTATACTGCCTCAAACTCTCGAAAACTCAAAATCCGGAGGGACCGACTAAAACCTGATGGTATCATTGAATTCTCAAAATTCTTTTTGGATGACCTAATTTTTTTTATAAAACATAGTAACTAACTGACTTTAATCAAAGTAATATGTCAGTCACTTACCATGTTTTAACTTTTTTTCTATTTTTCAACCATCCAAACATGTTTTGGGCCTACAATTATACCATTAAATTTAGCTTTATAAGTACCATAGTTCAAGAAAAGGAAAATCTTTTGAATATTTGTAGTTACCAAATACTAATGGTTCTGCTTTCAGAATGCCAGTCAGTTACCCTCTAATATTTGTACAGCAAACCCTCATCATAGTCTGCTACTTTAAAACAGGCACATCAGGGTCACGCATTTTGCGTCATCTCCCATGAAAACCTAACTCGATAAGCCTAAAATAAAAGAATCGCCTGACAGTAGTACATTAATAAAAAGAGTGGAGCTGTTTTCTCTCCTACAGTTTCCATGGAGACGATACAAAATTGTGACCTAGATACACCGATTTAAAAATAACAGACTATAATCCGAACAGAATTAAACTGGGCTTCTCTTTCTCTGGACAGCCATTTAGATGTACATACTTCTCTACTAATAATAAAGCTGAAGGTTTGTCGGTCTTTCTTTCTTTCTGTCTGTCTGTCACGCGCGTAACGCCAAAACCGTTCGGTCGATTTTCATGAAATTTGGTACAAAATTAGTTTGTAGCATGGGGTTGTGCACTATGAAGCGTTTTTCCGAAAATTCGATTTTGTTCTTTTTCTATTCCAACTCTTCTAATAAGTTTTTGGTCGCCAAGTTGGCGACAAATTTGGCGAAATTTTTTTTTTTTTTTTTTATTTGGGTTCAATTTGGCGCTATTGGAAATATTTTGCGAAAAATCCACTAAATGATGTTAAAATAGGCGATATTTAGGAGATTAATCATTGTAAAACATTTTTTTGTATTGTTTCGTGGCAAACTAGGGAAGTAAATGTTTGAATTGTTATCTTGTTCTCACTCCAGGCACTATTTTAACACATAAGACATCTACTAAGAAATAAGTAGTGTATAAAGAAGTAGTGTAGGGTCTATACCAAATTTTTATATCATACTTTGAAGGAATTATAATTGAATTATAACTAAAATAAAGTGTTTTTTCTGCTATATCAATTTTTTACAAATGAACTTTTAATTTTATACCACGGGCAAAGCCGTGCGAGTACCGCTAGTTATAAATAAAAGGTGAATCAGCGCAATAATGTATTTTTGTAACTTCATCCTATGCAGTTTTTCTAATTTCATTCTCTCGAATTCAAAATATCATTTTTACTGTGTGGTTGGCAGTTTATGTACCTTCATTCCATATATGGGTTATACTGTTCAATCCAAAGTTTCCTTCATTTGAATGACCTGGATCCCCTATTAGTGCGAATAAATGTTGTTTTATCATGCTATAGTCTGCTACTTTATAATAGGCTCATCAAGGTCACAAATTTTGCATCATCTCCATCGAAACTTGCAAGGCACTTATTTTAGGCTTATCGAGTTAGGTTTCCGAGAAAATGACACATAATTCGTTCCCTTAATGCACCCATTTTAAAGTAACAGACTATAGTTACTGTCGCCCCGCGTAAATGAATACTGTCGGTTCCAAGAAATATTATTCGATTAAGCGGGGTATTTGTTTAAGCGGGGATCTTTGGCATTTCGTGTATGGCATCGGTTCTGGGAAGATTTATTCGTATAAGCGGGGTATTCGTTACCCGATTAAGCAGGGCCGACCGTATCTCCTAAATGTTGGTTTTAGCACTTAAACCCTTTGCTCTTAAGTGCTTGCTTCTATTGCATTGCTTGTACATTAATGAGTCCATCACACCTTCAAACTTACTTAAATGACGGTTCCATTCTTGATTAAAACACAATACCTTTATTTACAAATATTTACATTACAGCAGGCAACCATTGCAAACTAAAACTAAAGGCATATCAATAATAGTCCAGTCATACTAAACATTAAAATAGCAAATAAAGATGAAGTGCTAAATTTTTTATATGCTGTTTGGGTCACTTAGGGTGGTCTAAATCTAAGTTTGCATTTTTCTAAAACCTCTGCTTACTGCGAAATTCGCAAAAAACTGCGAAATTTACCGGCTTTTTTTTTTAGTTTTTCTTTATAAATTATAAACTAGGCAACTTTTGATGACGCATGTGTCTGAATACCCATTTTAAAGAACACTAAATTTACAACAAGATAAGTTTAAGTGACCTTCTGTAAAATTAATAGTTTAAAAAATTGGTCCTTTTTTGTGAAAAATGAAAAAATTATGCTTTGATCATATTTTTGACCAAGTATCAACATAAATTCCTATTCTACAAGACACAAAATTGGAATGTAATTTACATTACACTTAATCAGCTTTCATTTAAGCCCACACAGAAGTCTGTAGGTTCAATATTTCATTTACAATCGTGGAAAAACAAATATTCAAAAATTTAAATTTTTTTTGAGAAATGAGGAAAATCTTTTTCTAATTAGAATAGGAGGGCACTGGACAACAGAAAAATGCATAGAATGGTATAAAAAGGAATGCTGTAGTAAAATATTATTTTAATAATTAAAAAAACCCCTCTCACATGTGTCGTTTTGTTAAGAGGAAGAGCGCTCTAACGATGTCCGATATTCCCCGTAGACGTGTGCCGGCTGCCCGTGGAGGCGGGGCCCTGCCGGGAGGCCCACCCCCGTTGGTTCTACGACGCCCAGAGCCAGAGCTGCCTGCCCTTCGTGTTCGGTGGATGCGGCGGGAACAAGAACCGCTTCAAGTCCTCCGAGATATGCCTGCGCTTCTGCACCGGGATCAGGGGTGAGTTGTTGTTTGCTTCGTTGTTTCCGAGACCACCCGGGCCCCGGTAGACACATCTGTTAGGATTATTGTTCAAATATTTAGCAGAGTAAGGCAGGAATTCAAGTGAAACACCATTGCAATCGCTTCGAGGCGATCGCAAATTGCAATCACTACTGGAAGTCGAATTACATTAGAATCGCATCTCGTAGCGATTGCAACGAATCCAAATTTGGGAATTTGCGATTGCATTGGTGAGTTGCGATCGTCCTTGTTTCACTTGAATTCCTGCCTTAGGGCCCTGCTCCACATCAGCGTAAAACGGGACCGAAACTGAAGGCAGAAACCGAAAATCCGGGTATTTTCCGTAGGAATACCATTTGCTCCATGTTATGCTTCTGCTTTATTTTTCTGCTTTACGTCAATGTGGAGCAGGGCCCTTAAAGCAGTGTCCATGTCCTTCAACGATGTAGCAATAGTATAAATCAAAAAATAAATGCATTTTATTTTATACCCTAGAATTAAAACAAACGTATTTACAAAAACAACATAACATCCAACTGACAAGATAGATTACAATCACAACATTGCCAAAACATACCAGTTGACTATTTATGCACTTTTAAGTGATGCAGAAACTTGCATACTGTTAAAGGAAACCATGTTGCCAATATACGACAGAATGAAATTTCCAACAATTATTTACTTTTTCGAACGTACATTTAGTTAAAAGTATTTATTTGCGTATTTAGGTTATTTTATTCAAAGTGCAAGATGTCACTATTTATCAGGGCCTTCATTTCAAGTTTTTCAGGGGGGGGGGGGCAAAGGGTCCAAAAACAATGCAATTTCATAGGAAAACACAAAAAACCACACCCACTTCTATGTAAAAACAAAAATTTCTCAAAGCCGGGGGGGGGGGCAATTGACCCCCCTTCCCCCTAAATGATGGGCCTGCTTTTTATAAATAATCTGAGCTGAAGACATGAACATGCAAATTGTCAGGATATAAATACAGGCCCGTAATTTAGGGGGGGCAGGGGGGTCAATTGCCCCCCCTGGCTTTGAGATATTAATGTATTTACATATAAGTGGGCATGGTTTTTTATGTTTTACGATGAAATTGCATTGTGTTTGGACCCTTTGCCCCCCCCCCTGAAAAACTTGAAATGAAGGCCCTGTATAAATAGCATTTAGCTGTATAGTTCTGTGGGTTGTTGCTGAGTTAGCTACGAAGATGGTAGGTCTGTTATTTTATGTTTTTGTACATAAGTTTAATAAAAAAGTATCTTTGAACTATGTCTCCTGCACTCAACAGATGTAAGGTCACAAAGTGTTTCAGGATCAGGGTGGATGTACGTTATGCACACTGCTATCAGCGGATATTAACTTCTACAACATCTACCGGATTTGAGGCGGGGAGTGCGACTTCCGTTTTAACGAGCACCATTTTAGGTGGAAGTCCGATTCAGCTGGGAGCACTCTGTTCTTTTGATCCGGAGCGACGGCCGATCAAACCCCTGGCCTAGTTCCGTTTTCAAGGTTAAATTTCTCAAAAATTCCTCTCTCCTGGTTTTTGGTCAAATTTCCTGATTTTAGATCAAATTTCCCTAAAAAGTCCCGATTTTAAGGTCTAGTTTTGAAAAAAGTCTCATCTTTGTTTGTTTTTATGGTCAAATTTCCCGATTTCAACAAAGCCTGTTACTTTTCATTTTAATTTTCTACATTACAGGGGTCAATCTAGAAATAAATGAGGTCCGTTGACGGACTTTTCACAAAATTCCGACCTCCAAAAATAGACCCTTCACAAAATTATACAACCCAAAATTGTACCCCTCTCAAAACTCTGAAAATTAAAAACTTGAAGATACATTTCTATGGTTTTAATTTTAATGAATCCATACACATTCCAGTTTTGTTTCTCCAAGATGATTAACAAGAGTTAAGCTTCCTAACATGAATTAAATCTTTTCTTCATTATTTCTGTGTTCGTTTAATTTTTTATATATTCTTATATTAGCATGTTTTAAATATAGATTTTGGTAGCAGGATATGTTTCGTCAAAATAGGGCCTTAAGGTCGATAAAATTAATTTTCACAAAATTCCGAAAACATGGCCCTGTCAAAAACTCTTGGATTGACACCTGTTTTATTTGTTAACAATAAAGCTATGTATTTCTAATTTTTAGAATAAAGTAATTTTTCCGTGTTCTGATTTTTTTCTTGCCTTTCAACAGCCAAGCAAACTGCAGATGAGCCGACAAGAGCTCCAATCGTTCCAGAGGTGCCCTCGGTTTGTGCCCCTTCCAATTGTGACAACATCCAATGTCCATTCGGCATCGAAGAGACGTTTGATGCTAACGGATGTTCCCGCTGCAGATGCTCCAATCCGTGTGAGGTAAGTTAGAAAACTTATAGTCCAAGAGCCTTTGGTCGCCAGACACATCATTTTAAAAAGGCCCAACATTTTTATTTACGTTAGCAGACCAAGGCAGGTAAGAATGGTTTGATATTAGTTAAGCCGAGTCGCACCGGCTTTGGCAAGTAACAGGTTTCAAAGGTGAGTCAAAAGCTAAGCATCATAGTCATTCCATGTTGCGTAACCTGGTGACCTCCATACTACCATCTCCGATTTGAAAAAAGTTTTATACAGATGCAGACGTGCATTTACAACTCACCTGTGCAAATTTCAACTTCCGATATACGTATAAAGAGTATCTGTAGATACTGCAAGAAAAAGCGCGCTCCAAAATGGCCGCCAATAGCGGTTTAGCCCAGACATAATGCTGATCTTCCATTTTAGAACCCCTTCTTTTTATTGATCCTAACTCCTCGAAATGCGTGTCTCGGAAGCTGAAAATGTGTACAGGTTAGTTTCAAAAGCGAGTCTGCACCTGTATAAAAGTTTTTTCAAATCGGTGATGGTTAGGTGGAGAGGGCGAGGTCACATGACTTGGAATGCCCGTATGGTGTTCAGATCTTGAACCACCTTTGGAACCAATTTCTAGCCGCAGCCGACACGACTCGGCTGAACTAATTGCCAACCGTTCTTACCCGCTCCATTACTTAGCTGCTAAAGAAACATTGTTTTGAATTTTTCCATAAATGAAACCTTAATTTAATCAGCTAGTAATTAATCAGTCATTGAATGTGGGGTAAAGTGAAATATTGAAACATTTATTCTGATTCTAGCTGTGCCCATTTGGTAATGTTTTAACTATATCGAGTGGACACTTGTAATGTAAACCTGAAGACGAAAGCAAATGATAATGCAAGCAATTTTTTTAATTGATGCTCATATTGTAATATTTTGATGTTCTATAATTTCCTGCGTATTATGCAAGTCGGCGTTTTATATGCAAATCCGAAAATCAGACTAAAGGGGAAAAGAATTCTTCATCTACTCCGCGGATAGTACGATAGCAAGAAAGGAAGTTTACTTTGATTTGACAAATGATCTTAGCAACTGAATTAACTTAAAGGAATAATTCTGAAGCTATTGTTAAAAGTATTCTAAAAAGTAAAAATATATTCTTGAAATCGTGATTATAGTACGCTCATTACTTTAAGACAAATGCACAAACAACGTAGCTTAGCGCATATGGTTACTGCTTCCGTTGTCTGTAATGTTGTATATTTCAAATAGCCCGAATCTGTAATGTTATTTATATTACGCAGCGTGAAGAGCAGAGCAAAGGGGCAGAAAAAGAGATTCAGGCTTCGTAAAATAAGTAACATTACAGACAATGAAGTTGCCTCTACTGACGAAGCCTGCTGTAAATGGAGGTTAAATAGATCGCATTGAGGGCAGGAAAAAAAGCATAGATAATCCACAGCAGAGTATAATCTGCACCTCTTTAATTTTACTCTTTTAACAGATAACATGCAGGAAAATGCTATAAGTCAAACTTAAATTATTTCTTATTAAAGGATTAAGGTAATTATTAATCTTTTAAATAATAAATGGGACCTACTAATATTCTGTGCAGTATTTATTCGTAAAATATAAAGCTATTTATGTATAATTTTTATTTAAAATGTTTTGCTTGTGATGAGTCGAGTGCATGCAGGGCAAAGTGAAATGGTTCATTTCATTTATAAATCCAGTCAGTTATTAAATCAATTTGGTATTCCATTATTTCTTAATTTATTCAGTTATTTTCTTTTTTGTTCACTATTTTATTTATTCATTTATTTTTCTCTTACATTAATATGCTCATTTATTTATTTGTTTATTGTTTCATCAATAATTTATTTCTTCATTCATTATTTTATTTGCTCAACCATTTAATACAATATTTTTAGTTTCAAAATAGAAAGTATTTAATTCGAAAAATATTTTGTTTTTCATTTTGTACCTACCGTAAAAAAAAAGAAAAAAGAAAACCTGAGAATTTCCCCTCATATTTACTGCCATAAGCAAAAAGCAATGTATCAATGCAAGTTTTATCATAAAATCTATTGTTCTTTCCTTATGTACTGTCATTTTCAAACTAATTTCCACTTTGTTCATTTTAAGATATCTTAACTAGTTCACTCTGCCCCACAGTCCAACTAAACTAACTTAATTTTTGAAAAAGTTATCTCAGTTCCACTTAAAAACGTCTCCAATTTAATATTTTGTCAATGATCGCTTTTTTTTTTTTTTTGTGAAATGCTGAAAGAGTGCTTCTATTTAAGACTTTAATGCTATGGAAAATAAATTTCAGGTCCACGAGTGTCCCGCTGGCAGTAGATGTGCAATCGACGTGGTTCGCACATCACGAGAAGGCGTGCGTACCGAGCCAGTGTGCAGGAGAGGTGAGTCATGTTTAAAAAAATAATAACTTGTAGCTTTCATACATTTGAGTATGCTTTAAAAATTATGAGGTCTGTATTTTGTAATGTGTTTTTCTGCAATGAAGTTCAATGTCAGATTAACCATGTCACAATCGTGTGGGCACAACCATGGCATAAGTGCCCCAAAGATTATTCAAAAAAGGTGCATAAAAATACAGTATGACATCGTAAATTTGTTCTTCTGTAGTTCGGAAAATCCTCAATTCAGACAATTTTTCACCATTCAAAAATTTTTTTTCAATTATTTTCACCATCTCTCAATAGATGGCGCCACAACTTAACTCCAAGAAATTTTTAAAAGTCTTGGAAAAGTAACAATTGATTAGCTAGTATTTCTCATTTATTTGTTAGGTGTTTTCTTTGTAGTGCTATAATAAATGATTCTTTAACCTAATAAGTAAATTTATCTTTTTTATTGTTACAACAGATGGCGCTACCATTCAAAATCCTAATTTCTTTCAAATACACATTTGAAATTAGTTTTTTAAACTTTTTAGTTAAGTCACATTACAATATGCTATTATTATTATTATTTTGATAAAATACTACTTATTTTACATTTAGTTTCGTTTTAGCGATTTATTATTCATAAATTCCATCATTCGGAAATTTCTATCATTCCAAATTGCCGTAGTCTCGACTATTCCGAATTAAGATGTTAAACTGTATTTTATGTCATTCTGTTTGGCTCCGAGGCTCTCCACCCTGCCCAAAAGAAATCCATTGCCCAAACTTATAAATCCATCACTAATGCAATTGGTTCAAAGCTAAGTTTCTGAAGTTGAAAAAAAAAGAAAATGTGGTTATGGATAACCACATTCTGGATATGGAATGAAAATGCCGACAGGGTAGTGGAGGAGGCTCCGTGCCAAAGATCTCATGCATAGTATGTCTTAAATTCTTATGAACATTAAATTGTATCAAATAATATAACATCAGAATGAGGTAAAAGCTCGGGAGGGGGGGGGGGACATAATGCATAAACATGTTGCAGGAAGCTTATCTAGCTGTCCTCGCAGCTAGTATTCTTTTTAATATTTGCAATTGAGAAAATCTTAGAGCTAAGTTTTTTCTGTACAAGTACAGATTATCACGCAGAAAAGGAAAAAATGCTCAACATTTTTAGGAGGCCTTTTTCGCTTTTTTTTTTTTTTTTTTTGTCCATAAAATGTTACCAGATTTGGAAAATAAGTGTGTACTACATTTGGTACATGTAGTGAACGTCTGGTTCTGAAAAGTACTTTCTGACCAGTTAGGATAGGTTAGGAAATTTAATTTTCACTACTCAAAAGACCATTTTGTTTTTTTAAATAAGATTTCTTTTGAAGATAGGTCAATTTCTCTTTGGGCCTACACTGGATATATCTAAATTTAATTTTTTGTTTTGGAATACCTCCAGATACTGTCGTCCTTGCTTAATCGGGTAACGGATAATCGAATACCCTGCTTATATGAATAAAAAATCATGGAACAGATGCAATAGATGAAATGTTAAAAATCCAAGCTTAAATGAATACCCTGCTTAATCGAATAATATCTCTTGGAACCGACAGTATTCGTTTAAGCGGGGCCGACAGTATTAACATCTCTGATAGAGAAATATAGTTTGCTGCTAATTTTGGCAAATGTAAATACATAATACGATAAAAATGCATATTTGTGATGCAATTAAATGCTGAATCATTTCAGTGTATTTTTTTTCCATATTTATTTGGAAGAGTTTTGTGAAATACTTTTTAGAAGCTTAAATATACAGCTCTTATCTTTAAAAACAATTGGTAAGGAAGTACATTCATCTTTATAGTAATTTTTTGAGTCGAATATTTTTGAAGTTTGAACTGATGTTCCCATTAAAAAAAATACTCCAAATTAATTTTAAAATCTTTAATATGATGTATATTAAAATCTTAATCATACAAAGTTATGCTTTAAATGCAACCTGTGATTTGTTAAACAAAAACAAGTTAACTATTGGGCGGCTGAATATTCGGCCTGGCCAAATCCCTATTTGTTGCATTCCTAGTTGCAACTGCGCTTGGGTTCATTTTTTTTTTTTTTTAAATCTTTCTGTTAATGAAGGATGTTTTATTAAATATTCTTTATTAACAGCAGTTTGTGAATCTTCTCAAAATGCAGACCCGTCATTTAGGGGGTAAGAAGGGGCAAATGCCCCCCCCCCCATCCCTGACTCTGAGAAACCAATGTATTTACATCCCAGCATGAGTAGTTTTTGTTGTTTTCCGATGAAATTGCATTGTGTTTGCTCCCTTTGACCCCCTAGAAAAACTTTAAATGACGGGCCTATCAAAATGCTCCAGTTTAAATATATTACTGTATAACATATTGTAATAGTCATCACAAAAAAAAAAACATTTAAATAAATGTAAATTGATTTCCTGTTTTTATTTTCGTTAAATTTTCACATTGACAATTGAATAACTTAGCTTGAGTAACTTAGAATATAACTTTAGAATTGAATAACTCAGCTCTAAACCGTGTCGTTTTGTTTCAGTCCGGAAGCCCGGTACGTGTCCGTCGTTCGATGCCCGGAGTAACGACGCCAAGGACTGCGAGACACGGTTCAAAAAATAAACAAAAATATATAATATTTAAAGAAATAAATAATATTTAAAGAAATAAATAATATTTGAAGAAATAAATAATATTTAAAGAAATAAATAATATTTGAAGAAATAAATAATATTTAAAAAAATAAATAATATTTAAAAAATAAATAATATTTAAAAAAATAAATAATATTTAAAAAATAAATAAATAATAGTTAAAAATTTAAATAAAATATATGAGGGGTAAAAAGAAAAAGCACTAGAGGGTTATGAAACATTTTGAGAGGGAATTTGCGCCATTTAGCTAGGAGTTGAGCCTTCTCTAAACTGTGTCGTTTCGTTTCAGTCCGGAAGCCCGGTACGTGTCCGTCGTTCGATGCCCGGAGTAACGACGCCAAGGACTGCGAGACACGGTTCAAAAAATAAATAATATTTAAAGAAATAAATAATATTTAAAAAAATAAATAATATCTAAAAAAATAAATAATATTTTAAAAAATAAATAATATTTTTAAAAAGTAAATAAATAATAGTTATAAATTTAAATAAAATATATAAGAGGTTTAAAAAGAAAAAGCACCAGAGGGTTATGATAAATTTTGAGGGGGAATTTGCGCCATTTAGCTTGGAGTTGAGCCTGCTCTAAACTGTGTCGTTTCGTTTCAGTCCGGAAGCCCGGTACGTGTCCGTCGTTCGATGCCCGGAGTAACGACGTCAAGGACTGCGAGACACGGTTCAAAAAATAAACAAAAATAAATAATATTTAAAGAAATAAATAATATTTAAAAAAATAAATAATATCTAAAAAAATAAATAATATTTTAAAAAATAAATAATATTTTTAAAAAGTAAATAAATAATAGTTATAAATTTAAATAAAATATATAAGAGGTTTAAAAAGAAAAAGCACCAGAGGGTTATGAAACATTTTGAGGGGGAATTTGCGCCATTTAGCTTGGAGTTGAGCCTGCTCTAAACTGTGTCGTTTCGTTTCAGTCCGGAAGCCCGGTACGTGTCCGTCGTTCGATGCCCGGAGTAACGACGTCAAGGACTGCGAGACACGGTTCAAAAAATAAACAAAAATATATAATATTTAAAGAAATAAATAATATTTAAAGAAATAAATAATATTTTAAAAATAAATAATATTTTTAAAAAAAAAATAATATTTTTAAAAAGTAAATAAATAATAGTTATAAATTTAAATAAAATATATAAGAGGTTTAAAAAGAAAAAGCACTAGAGGGTTATGATAAATTTTGAGGGGGAATTTGCGCCATTTAGCTTGGAGTTGAGCCTGCTCTAAACTGTGTCATTTCGTTTCAGTCCGGAAGCCCGGTACGTGTCCGTCGTTCGATGCCCGGAGTAACGACGGCAAGGACTGTGAGACGCGGTGCAGGGATGACGCCGATTGCCGGGGAGAGCACAAGTGCTGCGACAACGGCTGCGCGCTCGGCTGCGTCGCCCCCCAGGGTCAGTGTGTGCATTTTTCTTTTGCTTTTTTTCCTTTTACATAGTAAAGGAAGTGTTAAGCAGGGCTCGAAAATTATATTGCCCGACATGCCCGGGGCATGTAAAATTTCTGATCGGGCATGAATCTTTAACCCTTACATGCCCAGCTGGCCATGTAATTTTATGATCAAATATTTCTTTCCTAAACTTTATTGTTTCGTATTTTTGAAAAAATTACCATGTATGTTAAGATTGAAATAATTCTTAATTCAGATACAAAACTGCAAATTTAATATTTTGTCTGTTCAACATGCTGACTGCCCAAGTAGGAGATGATAATTTGTAGTATATCCTTTTAGCTTACAGAATAGAATCTGAGTTAGCTTATATGTGATTTGCTGTTTTCCTCCAGATGAGAATTTGTCTTTTACAATGACATTAATATGGATATTTGACTTCTGAGGAGATGAAAGTAAAGCTAATTGACAGGTACATTATATTTAGCCCAGCTCATATGCTACGTATGTTTTGTAGCTTGGCAATCGACGTCTTAACACTGTAGGACAAATTCAAATGTTTTTATTTATAAACAACAAAAATAAAACTGGGCAGGTAAAAATTTTATTCGGG
This sequence comes from Uloborus plumipes, assembly GCA_038373865.1. Classification (NCBI taxonomy): domain Eukaryota; kingdom Metazoa; phylum Arthropoda; class Arachnida; order Araneae; family Uloboridae; genus Uloborus; species Uloborus plumipes. Next base: position 26,169 of record JAXGGA010001450.1, on the reverse strand, counting down.
CATGTACTTTTTAGACAAACATACCCGGCAGGGCATGTAAAATTTTAAAGATTTTTCGAGCCCTAGTGTTAAGCTGCATGTATTGGCTCAGCTTACAAAGTCCAACCTGTAGTCTCGTCAGTGAACACAATAGTCAAAGTAAAACTAATTGCTTTATTCATGATGAACTTATTTACAATCAATACCTTTCTCAGCACGAATTTCATTCTGAAGGTACAATGCCGAAACTATCGGCTTAAAGGTGGATCGACTCAAAACCGAGTCGCCGACAAATTGAAAAACAAGCAGTAGCAAAGCAAAGTGCCGGTAGCGAGATTAAATGCTGCCGGCAATTTGCATATGCGTAATGTGATCTCGATGCAAGAACAAAAAATGAAGGTCGAGTAAACATTTTATGCAAATTATGCATTTTAGAAAATTAACTTAACTCGAATCGTAACAGGAAGCATTGGGCAATTCCACGTCAGATCAACCACCTTCTTGACCTCGCCATTTCCGATTTTTACAAAATTCGGTGTGAGGGACACATATTACGAGAAAAGTAATCCTGCCAACTTTTAGATTTTTATTTTTAAATTTGTATCAAATACAGGGTTGTAAAAAACAGCTGAAAGTGCGAAAAAAAAACAAAAAGTGGTTACATAAAAAATGACTAACTCCGCTCCTAGTAATAGTAGAATAAAAATTCAAAAACCATTATGAAGCTAAATAATAGAGCTTTCTATTGATATATAATATGACTTTCTTACGACAGGATTAAGTTTCAAGGTCATTCACTGTAACTTCTGACCTTAAAAATCTCAAAACACGCCCCCTTAGAATTTCTTTAAAAAAAATATTTTATTGCTCTAACACCATTCTTCACCGACACTAAAAGTTAGGCTGGCATCGCAATGGCTTGGTACTCAAAAAAAGTACTCTTATGTTTTACATTAAGGAGTTCCGTATGTCAGGTCAGTCACCTTGTTGACCTCATCATTTCCAATTTTAATGAAATTTGGTGTGAGGGGCACATATGACAAGATAAGTAATAATGCTATTTTTAGAGTATTATTTAAAAAATTGTACCAAATTCAGGGTTGTAAAAAACAGCAAAAAGGGAGAAAAAAACATGAAAAGTGGTTACATGCAAATGCATGTTTCTTCGCCCCTAATTATAGCAGAACAGACATTCAAAAACCATTGTAAAGCTAAAGAATAGTGCTTTCTATTGATATATTACATGACTTTCTTGCGATGGGTTTGAGTTTCAAGGTCATTCATCGGACTTGTGACCTTGAATGCCTCAAACCGGACGCAAGAAAGTCGTGTAACATTTCAATAGAAAGCACCATTTTTTCGCTTTACGATGGGTTTTGAATGTCTGTTCTGCTATAATTAGGAGCGAAGAACTATGCATTTGTATGGAACCACTTTTCGTCATTTTCCCGATTGTTTGCTGTTTTTTACGACCCTGTATTTGGCACAATTTTTTAAATAAAACTCTAAAAATTGGCAGGATTACTTAGCTCGTCATATGTGTCCCTCACACCAAATATCATTAAAATTGGAAATGGTGAGGTCAAGAAGGGGATTAACCTGACATACGGAATTCCCTAATGTAAAGCATGTAAACATTCCTGTTTTTTTTTTTTTTTTTTTTTTTGAGTTACTTAGTGATGCAATCAAGCTCTTTAGTTAATACCCCCTCCATTGACCCCATCTTCGTGCTTGTTACAAAGTATAACAGCTGTCAAAAATGCGTGTTGCCACCCTTCTTGTTACTCCCCCCCCCTCGGCACAATTTTGTGATTCATATATGTTGTCTATCTAAATTATTGAATTTATTAAAAGGGATGGTGATTTGAAAAAATGGATGGTACAAATGTTTTTTTAGTTTGATGTTTTAATATAGTTATGTTTATGACCGTATATACTCGTGTATAGGTCGATCTTGCGTATAAGTCGACCCCCTACTTTTTGTAGGAAAATCGGGAAAAAATCGAAAATCCGCGTATAAGTCGAGACCGAATTTTCTGAAACAATCGGGAACATTTTGCCGCGATTTTTGAATATAAATGTTTTGAAAAGAAGGAAAATGAAATGCACTGAACATTCTTGTGTTAAAAACAGCACGATTGTTTTTTTTTTTTTTTCACAAAAAGGGTTTATTTTTGCGATCGCGATTTTCGTAAATCCTGACCGATCCGGGAACGTTTTACCGCGATTTTTGTATATAAACGTTTTAAAAAGAAGGAAAATAAAATGCAGTGAGCATTCTTGTGTTGAAAATAGCACGATTGTTATACTTTTTCACAAAAAGGGTTCATTTTTGCAATCGCGATTTTCGTAAAGGGTTCGATTTTGCGATCGCGGTTTTTGTAAGTGTTCGATTTTGCGGTTACAATTTTTGCTATCAGTTGCTTTTATTTTGCATTATTATCAATAAAATTTTGCGATGTAGCCGTATTACTTTATGTTTCAAAAAGATAAACGCCATTAATCGGAAAATTCGCAAATAGGCAATTCCCGCACTTTTCATGCAGTCAGTCGTTCACTGTAATTTTTTTTTTTCTTTATTTCACAATCAAACCATGTAAGCATACAGCAGAATGCATGAGTATTTACTTCTTTAGCCACTGTTTAAAATAGTTGGACTGAATCGAAAAAATCTTCTCATTTTTGAGTGTTTTTTTTTCTCAAAAGTTGTTTGGGAAAAATTTTCGGAAATTCTGCCCCGCGTATAAGTCGACCCCCTAACTTTCAACTTCATTTTTTGGAGTAAATTTCTCGACTTATACGCGAGTATATACGGTATGCTTTTATGGTTGTGTTTTTCTAACTGAATGTAACATTTCTCTCCAACAGATGAGTTACCTGTAGCGGCTATTCAACCAGGTATGTGTGTTTATTTTTAAACTGAACAATATACTGTAGCAAAAATATTCTGGACTATTAGAGCTTTTGTATATTTCTGAATGTTTCAAATGACTTATCTCCATATATTATTTCTCTAAACCGAATTTTATACCCGGTCGAAACTGGCTCATTTCTTTATCAAATTGCTAGAAAGTTTATGATTTTGAAGCTTATCCCGCGGGCTATTGACGAAAATTAGACCCACCCTCTAAAAAGTGTCGGTTCGTTTTTTATTCGAACTTCAATTTTTGGGCACAAAATTGACTCTATCTAGCGAAATAATTGTCGTATCGTCTCCATTTTGATTTCATTCGAAAGATTAAAAAAATGCGTTCTTTAGAACGTTTCTCCGCTAGCGCCGCATAACGAGAATCTCGAAAATTCACGTTTAAGCGACTTATAAGCGATTGAAGTTTGAAAAAGTTAAATTTTTTGCTCAACTGTCAAAATCGTTTCATTGTTGTTCAAATCAATTTTAAATGCGACATTTCAAGCCAAGGCTTAGCTCGGTAAACCTTAATTGTAACTTTTATTGTTTCAAAATACTATGGTAGTTTTGCGATAACGTTAGAATTTAGTTTAGTAGTAGCCTTGGGTATTTGATTTTAAATATAGGGTATCACTTTTGTAGTAGTTGTAAAAGTGAACGTGTCTTTGATCTCTTTGAAAAGTTGTCAGAACGACGGCAGTAGATGGCGATGTTGTGCAAATGAAGCCAATAAAAATTGTCGTATTAAATTTTAAGTTTAGAGTTTTTTTTTTTTTTTTTTTTTTTTGCGGAATTCCACACGGGTCACCTAGTTCAACTTAGTTGACTTAGTCAACTCATATTGCCCGATCTGTCAAACTTGAATGCGCATATCATGAGAAATAACTCAAGTCTTTCCGGAATATAGGACTTCCACTTTAAACAGTGTCATAAAATTTTAATTCTGAGCTAATTAGCTGCATCTGAGAGATTATGTATGTAAAACGAAATTCTTTTGAGAAAGTGCCCTTTTATCAGAGAGCTTCTTGCCCCTTTTTTGGCCTTGGGGAAACGCTAGGTAAATATGTTGCATGTTTCTTTGGGTTGTTTCAATCATTTAGGGTAGGGTTGATCCATAATTTCTCTTTTAAGCTGCCCTATAATGTTTGAGTTGTGTTATTGCATCTACTAAAACTAAAGATGAATTCCTCATTTTTGTCCAAGACCATTTAAAATGAATTACTAACCTGTTTTAAAGTTGTTACCCTAAATGAATCCTTTTTGTGTATATTGCATGCACTAATTTTCTTTGACATTGCTTGTACTAATTTTCTTTGACATTTCATGTACTAATTTCCTGTGATGAAACACGAGGCTTCAAACCGGAACTGAACTAAAAACTGGAGAGAAAAAAAAAAACATTATTTCAATCAGAACAACAAAAAAAAAAAAAAAATTATATTTTAGTTCGATACCTCTCCAGTCAATTTTGTTACTGTAAACCCCTTTTCAATATTTTCCTATTAAACTTCAAGCACATAATTATGGGTCATTCCAGCGAAATTGGTACAAATCATGTTTAAAACTCTTTATTTAAGATTATCAATATAAATAATTTCCACCAACTAATCATTTTTTTTTAAATTGAGTTTCCATTTTATTTATGTATAATGAAGTGTAAATAACTAGTATGTGACTCATTTATGAAAGGATTTTAAATATTTTGATCATTTTGTGTAATAGAGTGGATATGTAACAGTGAGGACAAATAAGCCTTTATAATCACAAAAAAAAGTTAGAATCACAGAACAAGTGTAAAGTGGAATGAACAGCCTAAAACTGTAATCTTGTTTACAATTTCAAGAAAAAATCTGTTTTTTTTCATCATGAAATTGACTGTAACACAATGGACATCCAACAGTTCAAATTAACTACCATAAGAAAAGAATTAGACTCAACTTGGTTGTTGACTACATAATTTAATGTAGCAAGCTAATCATGCCAGTTATACTACCTATATTTTTTAAAAAGTATATTAGATTGAATTCAATTGTTTATTTTATTTCCAAAAGGCTTGTAACATAGTGGACAATTCGAAACATAGAAAATCTAGGGACATGGATAAATAATAGTGTTTTTTGGGTAAATTTTTTTTCATTTGCGTAATAATCTGCAGAAATGGTGTCAGAAGCATCTTTTGTGCAGTGCAGTGTCATTTATTGTGTTGTTGCATTTCAGTTTAATTTTAAATCACATTTAAAGTTCTATCAATTTGAAGCTGGGACACGTCATTTTCTCCTTCTTCTGACGAAGATAATTTTTTTGTGTCCTTTCTAAATGGATTATACCTAATCAATGGATACTTTATGGCACAAAATTAAATGGAGAACCAATAAAAAATTAAAATACACTTAATGGTAGTAGTTTTTAAAATTGATTTTAAAAAATTCTAAAGTCTCGACATAATTTGTACCATTTTCGCTGGAATAACCCACATGCACATTGCTACATTTGTCAGAGAAGTATATTTTTAGTTCAAAAAAGAAAAGACATAAAATAGAATCATTCGTTTGGAACTGAATCAAAAATCTTTTTTTTTTGCCAAGCAAACACTTGAACTGAAATAGATGAATATCTTTGTGCATGAAAATAAAAGCATCTAACACAACATTGAAAAGCATACATGCACTGGAATTCTGCAGACGTGTGTTTCGGTGTTACGAGGAACGCCTTTTTCAATGCAAAAAAAAAAAAAAATTATCGATACATAGACATCCATAGGGTATTCCTACACCTTTGTTGTTTTCATTATTGTAGTTGTTGATTTTACCTGACATAAATCGTTTTGAATAAAAGCAAAAAACAATGTTTTAAAAGCACAAGTAGGTGAAATTTTTAAAAGAGGCATACATGTTTCGAAGGCCCTAGCCTCCTTCGTCAGTGCTAAGCAAGAAATAGATCCTTCATCAGTGATATTTCTTGCTTGGCACTGACGAAGGATGCTAGGGCCTACGAAACATGTATGCCTCTTTTAAAAATTTCACCTACTCGTGCTTTTAAAATGTTGTTTCTTGATTTTAGTAAGTAGTTTGGATGAAGCAGTACAAAAAAAATTAGTTTGAAGCCCTGCGTGTCACTTTCACCTAACAAGTATAATATTGCATGTATTAAAATTCCTTTTGATCTAATAGTCTATGGTCTAGCATGTTCTAACACTTCCCTGTGCATGTTTTGCAACCTACAGAGCCTGCCAGGATCCTACCCGGTGTAAACACCACGGAGGGGAGAGTGGGGGAGCCGGCGGAACTTCCCTGCAACGCCATTGGCTACCCCAGGCCACAAGTCACGTGGTGGCGCGACACCACGATGCTACCGCTCTCCAGCCGGCGCTACGAGCAGCTGGAGAACTTCGCTCTCCTCATACGATCCGTGGTGTACGAAGACAGAGGCGACTATTCGTGCCACGCGCATAACGGGATCGGTTCGGGTGCGATATACAAGGTCACGTTGATCATCGAGCTGCAGTCCCAGCCAGTCACGGAGGAAAGCGATTTCCGGGATTCGGAGCCCGTCGGAGCTTTCGACGTGCCGAGGCTCCCTCCCGGTAACGACCTTTGTTTGTTCCGCGAGTGCGGTACGATTTTGTTATTCCCCAGACATGTGATTCATCCTTATGATTCCTCAGCCGATTTGACTGGCGAAACATAATTCCCGTTCTTCTACCGATCTGCCTAAAAATTTCCCATCCGCTCTAAAATTTCCAGGATCTCTAGACAAAGATAATGGAAAATGACGGCTCTTCGCTTGCTTGGTTTTGGTTATAAATTTCAATTTGAAAAAAATAAAAAAATTATATAAATAAAACAGAGTTAGAGAAACCAAAATGATAATAGTTAAAAATAAAAAATTATAATTTTTTTTACTAAATGAACACTTAACCTTTAGGAGAAGGGCGTTACACATGCTGTACCGTAAGTCGTTTTTTTTTAGAGGAAAAAGTTGAGATTTTCACTCGAACCCTTTAGAGCCGGGGATTTTTTCAAAGTTTCATACGTCTGGTACGACAGTTTATACATTCTCTTTTCAATGGAAAAGAAATCTGTGGTTCAACTGTCGTACTACCTGGGTCGAAAGAAAAATTTCTAAAAAACAGCCTGGATCCACAAGGGGAATAGCACTTTTGTTCGTTGAACCAACCAGTCACAATATGCCAAATATTTTCAGCCAAATTGTTTTGAAAGTAATCACATGTATAGACTGATTTTTTCAGTATTTTTTAAAACAGTAAAATACTGAGTGCAGAACAAAAAGAATGGGCATCACAGGTTAAATTTAGCATCTACCAATCAATTTCATGCATCCAATTAAAATAGTTGACTATGTAGAACCAAAAGCCCACTGTTTGAACTTGCGGGCGTAGTATAATGTATCAACAATTTTGTATTTGCTCACACAGTGACTTAATTTCAGTATTTTTCATTCTATTTGGGTCACATGTCTGTAATCCGGATTGACAGGGGCAGAAGGGAGCAGTGGTAGGTGGCTCGGTCAACCAGCCCCGTTTTCATCGTCAAAGACCGCCAAAAAGTTTTCAAGGTTTCAATGTCAAATAAAATTCAGTCAGATCACTTGAACCCTCTGTCATGAAAGATAGCTCAAAGTTGCTTTTTTGAGACTTCAATTTCAAAACATTTCTGGGGAAAAAGCCATCTCTCTTTCCTCTAACTTCAAAAATGGTCTAACTTCGTGTTGTTACTACGGTTTGGTAATTATTGTATCGGAACTACAATGGCAAAGAGAAAACAAAAATTGTAGCATACCTAATTACAAACTGTGTACCCTTTAAAACGATCCGTAAATAGGTAATTGTCCCTCTCCGAACTCTAGTTCATGTAGAAACAATGCTTTCCGTGAGCAATAAAGGCGAAAGATTAAGGAGGAAAGTGAAGAAAAATGCTTATTTTTTAAAGAAAATATTTGTTTTTTTACATTTTATGGAAAATTCTGCGCATAAGTGAAATAGTTATCTTTAGAGCTATGCATAAATGAATGATTCTATTATTATTTTGCTGTGGAATGTGCTGGGACCATTTAAAATTATCGTATAAAGGAAAAAGGTGAATAAATGAGACGTGTATAAGTGAGAGTAACGCACCATCAAACCACCATGATTTATATCGTCTCGGAGATCAGTAATTCATTGGTTTGTTTTTGAGAAAGGCGTTTATTTTTTTTTCTTCGTAGTTGTTTGCTTTGCGGTTTAAACTGAGGAGATAAATTTATTTTTGTTTTGTTGCAATATGAACCTTGAACTATCCGTCATACCGGAAAATTCGAGTTTTCCCGCATGCTGGTCAATCCCACTTTTTCCGGCATGCCTGCTAATGTGGGAGGTAATGGTATAACAAGGGGTGCCCACAGGGGGGGGGGGGGGTTTATGGCGCAAGTTGCGCCATCAAAATTTTTGGAGGGGATTTTTAAAAAATAATTTATTTATTTACTTATTTATTTAAATAATTGACTGATTTTTTTAAATAAAAATTATTCCTTAATTAATATTTTTAATTTAAATTAGTTCTTTTATTTCTTTATTATTTATTTATTTATTTATTTTGTGTGTGAGTGTGCTTGGAATGTCTGGAAGAGAAAAAAAAACGATTCTGTTCTACGCATAATTAGTACTTTTAGAAAATTAATAATATTTTAAAAAATAAATAAATATTTAAAAAAATAATACTTAAAAAAATAAATAAAATAAAAAAGAGAGGTAAAAATAAAAATAAAAAGCTCAAGAGGGTTGTGAAAATTGGGGGGGGGGGGCATTAAGCTTGGGGGGGATGGGCACCCCCCTGGGAAATACAGTAGATATTTTGAAAAACCAAAGCATCCCGTTGGCTTTGTTACTAGCTATGAATGTTATTTGACCTGAAAATAATTACTCACTACTTGGAGACTAAATATCTTTCTTTGGCGACAAAATTAAATGTTCGACAGATCTTTTTTTAAAAAGACTACCCGATCCCAAGTTTTCACATGGTATTCCATATCGCCAACCGATTAAAGTATATTTGTACACTTGAATTATTTTTTACAAAAACATCAATTTCAAAAATTTCATTTCTAATAAAAGTCCTGAATAGAGTGGCTACTAAAATTTGACAAGGGGCAACTAACGGGGGTGGTTGTGTTCTGGTATTTTACCGGATTTCCGGTATTTTCATGATCGATTCTGGTATTTTCATGTTCGAAAATACCGGAAATAAAATATTTTTAATTATGCTTTTATCTTCCCACCTCCGGAGTTTTTTTTTCTTTTTCGAATTTTCGATGATTATACCGATAATTATTAATAATATTCATCAAATAGTTAAGATAAAAATTCTAATTGATTTTTACCTTACTAAATTATTTATTTGCATCCGAGATGAGAATCAAATTTTTCTCACTTTTTAACTTTTGATGCTTATTACCTTTAGTCGGGAGACAAATGAAATGCAACAAAATGTAACAAATGCAACTTTCATTACTTTATAAATGCTTTCGCACAACAAACAGTAATTCTGTTAGACTTTTGCTTTCTCCTTGATATATTTTTTTGGAGATAATTGCTCATCACCAGCTCAAAAGTAACTTTTTTACTCATTTACAATTTAATTAAATGCATGTACAATATTTTGACTAAAAACTATTTGAATATGAAATGTGTTAGTTTATGAAAGGAAATTAATTATTATACATGTATAATTATAAAATTGGGTGTGCTTTTAAGTAATAGGGTCCTTGGTTTAAAAAAAAACTCTCCCCCCCCCCCTTTAAAACTTTCGGGTATTTTTTTATGAACTCACAATCACCCCTGTACTAAACTAAAAGTGTCTATGGGCTAGTGGAAAGTAACGACAGGTTTGAACTTTCAGGCATAAATGATATGACTGAAAATAAATAGTTGATAACTTTGAAATTCTGCCCTTATGTAGAAGTTTGATAAGACCTCATTTGGAGTATTTTTTAAAGCAGTTTTTTTTTTAAGTATTACGTATATCATCTAAAGTGTTTCTACTGTCACATGGCAAAAGGTGCTACGTATTTTTAAAATTGAAAGTTTTGGACGCAGAAAATGTTTTTTTTTTCTAATTATTGATCTATATGTCTAAAACTTTGTGTGCTTATACATTTTCTTCATCTAAAAGCATTAAAAGAAACTGGTGCAAACAGAATGAATACTTTTCGAAATTTAAAATTCAAAATTTTTTTTAACAAAAATTCCCAAATTTCAAATTGCTCTATGTGTCACAATTTTTTTTCAAGCTTTAATTTTCCATTTAATTTTCAATCATTGGGCATGATTGCATAAATTTATGCATTATGTGTAATGTTTTATGAGAAAGTTTATAAAAGATCGCTGAAAATGAAAATTTATATGAATTCAGTAAATAAAGTAACTTTAACAATACAAAAGTCAAGTTTCTAATTTTACGGAACTTTATAAATTGTCTGCATGTAATCAATATTAGAATTACAAAACTCTTTTAAATAAAATACTCAAAGGAATTTTTTAAAAAATTCGCAAGTAAAATTTAACCTTTTTTAAACATAACAAAATTTTTAAGAATCTATATGTACACAACTTTTTCTTCTTTTGTATACTTCTTGATTAAAAATGATGTGAGCATTAAAATATAAAGCATGAACTAAGATTAAATTACATGTCAAAATATTTTGAAAAAAAAAAGTCATTACAAGATTACAAGGCTAAATTACGATTATTGAAAGAAAGATTACAAAAACGATTAACCAAGAAAAACTTGATTAAAATTACAATTACACGATTACGAGTGTCCCATTTCCAAATTATGATTATGATTACCATTACAAAAAAAAAAAAATCAATAACGTAATTGGTAATTACTCCAAGCCTGCCACTGTACTGCACTGCTAAGCGCAATAGTGGTATCTGCAGCCGAGCTCAAACTGAGATAAAACTCTTTAAAGTTTTGCACCACCATGCATTTGATTCAGATGAAACATTTTCGTAATATTTTTTAAAAATATTTATCTTTCTCAAATGACCGTATAATTTTGTATTTTTAGTAAAACATGCCACAAAGAGCCACCTGGTGGTGCCAACTAAATTGTTAAAAAGTGTGATACTGATTAAGCTGATCAGTGTACCCTATTTGTAAAACCAAGGCTTCACTAGATAGCGTTTTATACCGGCTGTTTCATTTGATCAAAATCCTTGGGATAAAAATGGTGGTCATTGTCCAGTGACATCTATCGAATTTTATGGTAACTTACATTTGTACAAATCAGATAAATAAAAGACAAAATTAAAAGTTAATTTGTTGGCGACCATTTTACAATTTGGCATTCAATTCTATTTTAGTATATTTTAACGTTATTTAATAGCTTGTTTTATTTGTTGGTTTATTCTGCATTTTAACGGCTTATTTTAATTAGTTAGCGAATTATTTTTCATTTTAATTGATTCTAATTCTTAATTAACTATGAAACTCTACTGGCACCGCAGAGTGATAAATGGCGAATCTATTCGCTAAGCAAACCAATACTACCAACGGGTTGCCATAGAACTTTTTAAAATTCAGTCCACCGTTCGCCATGATACAGTGGGTCGTATATAACGTTTGGTTGTATATCTTTACCTGAAAAGGGGATTTATTTCCCCTAAAAAGCAGTACTAATAAGGCCTTCGGCATCCATTCACTCTGTACTCCACTTCAGTTAACTATATCAATATTTTTCAACCCTTAAAGATAGGATAAACATCGCTCTTTACCGCAGAAACAATGTGCTAATCGATGTAAACAAACATATGGGTGGTGATTGTTCGGCGCTCTCTAGCGGGCAAATCTTCACCATTGATGTTTTGAGTAATGATACAGCCTGTATAAGACGCTATCTAGTGAAGCCTCGGTAAAACGATGGCCGAAATGCCTAAAACCGTGCATCTCTTCCCCGCAGCCTCGGTCCCGCTGTCCGCCCGGGCGGTCCTGGTGACCGGGCGGCCGACCGCCGGACTGCCGCTCCAGATCGACTGCCTGGTCGAGGGAGCCGCGGACGCGTCGGTCACTTGGCTACACAATGGGAGCGCGGTGCTGTCCAACGACCGGAAGCGGGTCCTGTCCAATCACACACTGCTGGTGCCCGGGGCCGAGCCGGACGACGGGGGCGAGTACCGGTGCCAGGCCGCGCACCGGGGCGACATCGTCTCGTCCGCCGTCACCTTGACAGTCGACGGTGAGGGAGCTTTTATTGGTTTCACTTGTGTGTTTGTTTGTCAGTATGTATGTAACTCTGAATAAAAGATAAAACTCATGTTCGTTAAAAATGTAAAAGTAATATAGTTAATACTATTATTAATACTATACGACATGTTGATGTATTATAAGTGTTTCAGTTGTATGTATGTAACCCGGAATAAAAGATAAATTTCACTTTTTTTACAAATATAAAAGTAATATATTTAATACGATTATTGATACTAAACGCTATAATACTATATGACGTGTTGATGTATTATAAGTGTTTCAGGTGTTAGTGTGTAACTCTGAATAAAAGATAAAATTCTAGTTCTTTACAAAGATAAAGTCGATGTATTTAGTACTATTGTTAATACTGAAGGCTAAACTGTATTACATGCTGATGTATCATAAGTGTTTCAGTTATTAGTATGTAACTCTGAATAAAAGATAAAATTCACATTCCTGGCAAATATAAAAGTAATATATTTAGTACTATTATTAACACTAAAGGCTAAAATCTACTTATATTAAAAACTGAGTATCTTTCTAACTATCTTTCTTTCTAACTATCTTTCTTTCTAACTATCTTTCTTTCTAACTATCTTTCTTTCTAACTATCTTTCTATGTCACGCTTCTTTCTCCTGAACGCCAATGACCTGAAAGTCGAACCAGGTACCGATAGATAGGTAATTTTTCAGGCTTCATTAGTTTCAATTGATATAATTACACGATTTTAATTAGCGAAGATATCAATTAATAAGTAGTCAAGTTTGAAGCGATTAAGCCTAATAAATGATTAAATATGAAATCCATTCTTGCAAACCGTCGTTGCTATGAAACAGTATAATAACAATGATAATGAGAATTTTGAATGAAGGCTTAACTAAATCAAACACGAAACTCATAAGCGGGCCACTTACGTAGAATTTTTATCGCTAGCTACTTGTAATATTTTGAAACATTCATTTGTTGAAGAGCCATCTACTTATATTAAAAACTGAGCATCAATGTCTGCTTTTTCTCCTTTGAGCGAGCTGAACTTACTGAAACTTTCCTCACCATCTTGAAGACGCGAAGCATCTCAATAATTCGAATGATTTTTTTTATATAGGAAAAAAGTAAAGGCGTGAAGCGCCTGTAAGCGAGCCGCCTTGGCGGGGAGTAGTTTCTTTAAATTTTTTTCTCACTACTTTCGGGGCACGAAGTGCCCGTGCAACGCCTGGCCACGTGCGTGGTATGTCTTGAAATCGAATGAACATTAAATTATATCAAATGATATAACTTCAGAATGAGGTAAAAATTAGAGAGGGGGGAACTTATGCATCAACATGCCGCAGGAAGCTAATCTAGCTGCCCTGGCAGCTAGTCTACTTATATTAAAAACTGAGTATCTTTCTAACTATCTTTCTTTCTATCTTTCTAACTATCTTTCTATGTCACGCTTCTTTCTCCTGAACGCCAATGACCTGAAAGTCGAACCAGGTACCGATGTAATTTTTCAGGCTTCATTAGTTTCAATTGATATAATTATACGATTTTAATTAGCGAAGATATCAATTAATAAGTAGTCAAGTTTGAAGCGATTAAGCCTAATAAATGATTAAATATGAAATCCATTCTTGCAAACCGTCGTTGCTATGAAACAGTATAATAACAATGATAATGAGAATTTTGAATGAAGGCTTAACTAAATCAAACACGAAACTCGTAAGCGGACCACTTACGTAGAATTTTTATCGCTAGCTACTGGTAATATTTTGAAACATTTATTTGTTGAAGAGCCATCTACTTATATTAAAAACTGAGTATCTATGTCTGCTTTTTTTCTTTGAGCGACCTGAACTTACTGAAACTTTCCTCACCATCTTGAAGGCGTGAAGCATCTCAATAATTCGAATGATTTTTTTATATAGGAAAAAAGTAAAGGCGTGAAGCGCCTGTAAGCGAGCCGCCTTGGCGGGGAGTAGTTTCTTTAAATTTTTTTCTCACTACTTTCAGGGCACGAAGTGCCCGTGCAACGCCGGGCCACGTGCGTGGTATGTCTTGAAATCGAATGAACATTAAATTACATCAAATAATATAATTTCAGAATGAGGTAAAAGTTAGAGAAGGGGGACGTTATGCATCAGCATGCCGCAGGAAGCTAATCTAGCTGCCCTGGCAGCTAGTATATTATATGTGTTGATGTAAACTAGGCAGATATTCAATAGTTTTGAAAACCGGAGAGAAATGAGAGATCATGAAATATTTTGACTAGCTCTAAAAGCGTATGTTTTAATTTTTTTAAACTATATTTTCAAATTATTGGTTTCCCTTGTGGGTTTGTATGGATGTATGTAACCCTGAATAAAACATAAAATGCACGTTCTTTACAAAAATAAAAGTAATATATTTAACGTTATTATTAGTGCTAAAGGCTATAACTATATTATTACATGTTGATACATTATAAGTGTTCCAGTTGTTTGCATGTAACTCTGAATAAAAGATAAAATTGACGTTGTTTGCAAATATAAAAGTAATATATTTTTTACTATTATTAATACCAAAGTCTAAGCTATATTATATAAACTATATTACTTATATTACATGTTGCTGTATTCTAAGAGCGTCTTACAGCATATTTTTTAGTTTTTTCAAACTAATTTAAAGATTATCATCAATCATTGTCTATGTCTTCTATGATTCCAGACTTAGAATGCTTAATATGTATAGTCTTGAGCAAAGGAGAACCAGAGGGGACATGATTCAGTTGTTTAAATTTATCAAAATGAAAGATGTTATAGGGTTAAATTTTTGCACGGAAAGCAGGACAAGGGGTCATTGTTATAAGCTGTTTAAATCTGAGGCTAACCTGGAAATTCGGAAAAATGACTATTTTAGCAGAGTAGTGGGAACTTGGAACAGTTTACCGGAAGAGGCGGTAAGGAGCAAGGGAGTAGATAGTTTTAAGAGGGCCATTGATCTTCATTGGGATCTATAATTTGACTAGGACCAGCCCAGTTGGGCCCAGAGCCTGTTGCTGGTCGTCACATTTGTATTTGTATTGTTGCATAATTCAAAGTTATCCATGTCATGCTTTTTGCAGCGAAGTAATAGTCCAAGAGTTGGCGATGTGCTCGAGTATCTGTAATGCTAAGACGTCTGGCTCTTTGGTACCCATCTTTCGCGATGCTCTTCCGAACAGCGTGCGCTTTTCCTGGCTGCGGGTAGAGGTTGCAGTCTTTACTTCACTGGTAAAAGGACTTTCACTTTTGCTGGGAAAATGAGTGATTTTTAACTCATTTTAGAGCAATTACGTATCAGATCAATAAGTTCCTTCTCCTCTCCGCTTCCGACTCTCACGAAATTTGTTGTGAAAGACACACGTGACGAAATAGGTATTCTTCCCACTTTTTCGATTGTACAAAATATAGATTAGTTAAAAAACTTTAAAAAACTTTTTCAAAAAAACCGAAAAGTTACTGCATGCAAATGACGGTAACGTCTCTTCTGATAATAGTGGAATAAAAAAATTCAAAAATCATTGTAATGCTAAAGAATAGAGCTTTCTATTGATATATTACATGGGGACTACAAGTAAAATCGTAAGGGGTCGTTTTTGGACATTTTCAATGTCAAAATGACCTTGGAGCTCAAACCTATCGCAAGAAAGTCATGTAATACATCAGTGGAAAGCTCTCTTTTTTAGTTTTGCAATGGGTTTTGAGTTTTTTGGTCTATTTTGACCAAGAGGTAATTTAGAGCGGACTTAGTCATTTGTATGCAACAACTTTTTTTTAAAATCTATTTCGTGCTATCTAGAAATTGGCGGGATTACTTATCTTGTCAAATGTGTCCCCGATGATTTGAAATCACTTTTTTTACCAGTGAAAGTGTTGCGCAGTAAAGAAACTTGACCTTTACCTGCAGTCAGATATCCTGCACGCTGTTCGAATGATATATTCAAGAGCCGAACGTCTTAAAATACTCATTTTTTTTATGTTGCTAGCTCTCGAACTATTTTTTATTTTAAATGTGCATTGCATGCTGTTAAAAAAACTTCCTGATACCAGGGTAAAGATTAGACTTTTGATAGTTAGTCTAGTCATATTAGACATTAAAATCGCAAATCGTGATGTAGTTCTGAATTATTTTTATACAGCGTTACTCTTTTTATACCATTCTATGCATGAGCGCAATTTTTCCATTTTTCGCAAAAACTGACAAATTGTTGATGCGCGATATCTCCAATGCTATTGATCTTACAGAACGCCATTTGAGCTTAAATTGTAGCAAATTCACTGTTCTTTAAAATGGGTATCACATAGGGCAAGTGCTCCAGTAGTCGGCCACAATGACATAAAACTCCTCATAAATAGTACATTTTTAATTCAAAATCAGATATGACGCATTCACACATTCATGTACCTATCCTCAATCATCAACCAGTGGCAGTTCAGTTTTGGGTACTTTTTTTCGAATTAGTAATGAGTCATTTCATTTTGAATGGTGTGCCCGTCATCCAAGATGGCGATTCTGCTTATTTTTCAGCTAAGATGATTCTGTGGCCGACTACTGGAGCATTTACTAGTGTTGACAACAGCTTGGATTTTAACATGATTTTCTTTTAAATTTCTGAAACATGTAGGTGATTCACTATCAGAAAGGTTCATTCTAAAGTTTTACCTTATTTTTGTTGCTGTATTGATAGCTGAAAGTTCTAGGTTAGCCAAGATCAACAAAAGATCTCTTAAATGGCCGACTACTGGAGCACTTACCCTATATACTCAAAAACTGTGTAGTTTAGGAGTTATAAAGGAAAAACTGAAAATAGGCGAAAAATTTCGCACGTTTCGCGGCGAGCACAGGTTTTAGAAAAGTGCTAACTTAGATTTACACTACCCTCAGGAGCCTCCCGATGGGAGGTCACTGTGACCTCCCAATAATTTCCGTATTCGGCACACTTTCCTGACGATTCGGCTATTTGAAGACAATAAATTGAAACATTGAGCTTATTTGTTCTTTTTAGTTTTGAGGATTGTTTTTTAAAAGATGCCTAATGTTTTTTCTCACTAAATGTTATGTATGTATGTATGACATGTGTGCATGCTTGTATTTTATCATTCGGTAAAATTGGAACTTCATTCGGCAAATTGATAATTTGACCCCTCCGAAAAATTTTAGTTCAGGGCGCCCCTGATCCAAACTAAAGTGACCCAAACAACATATTGTAACGAGTCCGTAGCGCCTTCAACTTTCTTAAATAATCATTCCAATCTTGATGAAGTAACTATAAATTTATTTACAATTATGTACACTTATTTACAATAGGAGCAGGAAACAATGGCTAAACATCCAGCAATTAGGTAGCAAACAGTACACTGTACTCTCAACAGTAACTCAGCACAATGTATCTGACGTGAAGAGTAATTAAAAAATTACAAAAGCAAAACAAACATTCGCCCAAGTGAATAAAAGGAGTCTCTTAGAAATCAAATCTGAAAACAACTAACTGTCTTCAAGGCTGTTGGACAGCTATTTATACTATATATTTCTACAACATTCTAACAAAATCTGAAGTGTTCTGTTCATTCACAAACTTAAATAATCCATTCAAGAAAGTTCTGGTGATAAAAAGAAAAACCTACAATATTGCAACTCAAATGTTTTCATGCTTATTAAATTTAGGGGAAGTGCAAAAACTGCAAAATGTTACTGGGTCGGTATACAAACGGTAAAAGTGATATCTTCAGATACTTTTGCAACATGACGCCAGATAAAACCAAAACTAGTGACACCAAGCGATTCCTCGTCAAAAATGGTGCAAGGCAGGAAAAACAACAATTATTTACAAGATTTGTAACAATATTAAAAATTTAGAACTACATCGCTGTTTGCGATTTAGCACTTTTTTTTTTTTTTTTGAATAACATAATTGGATAAGTGTAATTAATCTTGTAAAATTTGCGTCTGCTTCGTTTTTCAGCTGCGGCGACCGATGTGTCCTGCGTAGACAGCCCGCACTTCGGCAACTGTGCGCTGATAGTGAAGGTCGGGTACTGCAACAACGCATCCTACAGGCGCTTCTGCTGCCAATCCTGTCTGAATGCCGAGCAGCAAAAGGACACTTGAGGAAGAAACAGGAACTTCTTCGTAAAATATTTCTTCGTGAATATGCACAATATCCTCGAGATGTGAGATGTGTTTCTTTTTTTTAATTGAGGAACTGTGTATTCAATTGGTGCAGTTGGTGACACGAACTCTTGAAGAGGAAAAACTGAAGAAGCCGGACTACCGGTATTTTGTTTTCTGGTGGGGGGTCTTAGGAGTTTGGTTAAATTGGGCTTTTTCCATAAAAGCTATTCCGTTATTAAATATTTTGATGATAAAACATAACATTTTCGCTAAAATATAATTTTGTTGCTAAGCAGCCATCTAGAATGGATGTTTCTTTCAAAGATTGCATAGGGGCAGGACCCTCACCCCCTATTGACCTGGAGGCAAATTCCTTTGTCAATATCAAGCCATTATTATTTATTTATTTTTATTTTTCTGTATCAGACAACTTCTATACTATTCTTCAAAGAAATTGCCTCCAAGAAATGATTATTTAGATGTCAACGTTAGTATATTTATTTGCATACACTCCTACTTTACCATTTTTTAGAATAATAATCAACCAGCTGCAATAGTAGTGATTGCTTTAATAAAAAATGTACTGCAATTTCCTGAGTCCTATCTTGGATTTTGGGAAAAATTTCACTGACATCCATGACTCTTGCCTTAATGCAACTTCAAGAAGAGCAGCATTTCTCTACGTTTGACCCACGGATGGGTAAAATTTGAGGTTTTGTAAACTTTTTTTTCAACGAAAGTAAAATTAAAAAAACAAGTTCATTTTTTTACTACAGTATTCCGTTATCAAAACAAGCTTTATTCGTTTTTTATTCATCCGTCTAGGTGATTGATAATTTTTTCACAGACAATTAAAAAGTCCGAAGACCCCATTCGCAGGATAAAGGGTCGAGAATTGCTGAACTACAGAACATTTTCATTGCAAGTCTCGAGAAAACACTCTGTTCATGGAAAAATGTGTCTCATTCTGTGTATGTGTGCAACCTTTTTGGTAAATAAATAAATATTTTATATAAGAGAAAGTTTTGTGCACTTATTTCACAGCTTAACTCATGCTTGTCAGAACGTGGCCATCCAGCAAGCAAAATTCCTTGCCTCAAGATTGACGTGTCAAGAAGGCGATCTTGCATCAATCTTGCCTCAATATTGTTACTGATTTTCGAGTGTCAGAGTCTTACCACAAGATTGTCTGACAAGGAGCAGGCAATCTAATATCAAGAAAATAACAAGATAGGTTGTTTTTGCAATCTTGAATAAAGATTGTCATGACAAGAAAATGTCAAGATCTTGACAACGTTGCTCACTTTTTTTGATTTTAAAAATTTTTACCTATTCATTAACTGTCATATTAGAAGCCTGTAACCATGGTTTAAAAAAATGTTAACCTACAGAATTTTTTTTGGCAACCAGTTTTAAGTAGCTACGGAAGAGACTTCTCATGAAAAGAGTACTTTACGAGGATGCTTAGAACTTTTTTATTTTTGAATATATCAAAATGATTTAAAAACCATTTGATTGAGCAACAAATGACCTCAATTTCTATAATAGTTCTGATAAGTATCAACAAATTTTTAAAATTGGCTTAAAAATAAGATTTTCTGTGTGAAATTTACATTTTAGCTAAAAAAGTATTAGATTATACCCGAGGTTGCGGGTTCGATTCCCCAGTGGACCCGCCTGATATAAGTTTACTGGGCGGGTTCGATTTCTCCGGGGGCCCGCGTGATATAAGTATACGGGGCGGGCTTGATTCCCTTAACGTAAAAAAAAAAAACAAAAAAAAGTGAGCGAATGGATGCACATGCACAGACATGCATCCCTAAGCTCATTTTTTTTTTTTTTTTGCATTGAAAACGGCATTCCTTGTAACGCCGAAACACGTGTCTACAGTATCCCTGCGCGTTTGTGCTTTTTTAACGTTGTATTTATCTTTTACGTTTACGCATAAAGGTGTTTTTAATTTAATAAAAGTAGTTGCCAGGATCGCCCCCCCCCCCTAGCCGTTGTTTTGTATTGCACTATTCTTTTTTCATTGAATTTACAACGCAGCGCATGACGCTGCTAAGTACAAAAAAAAAAAAAGAAATCCTGACTACAGTAGCTGTGTTACTTTAAGTGCGTTGGTTCCGACTTCCGCGTTTGTTTGGTTATAAATAATAATGACACCTAAAAGCAGGAAGGAGTCGTCAGATCTAACTTTCTTGTAGTCTTGTTTGATGCCTCGAAAATTCGGAAGATGGCAGCAGCAGTAATCGCCATTTTTTTCTCACAAGATTTAAAACAAAAATCCAACTTAGGGGCTCCCCGGGATCATCTCACATTTTTAAAATGTTAGAATGAGAAATATTTCTCACTAGAGCCGCTATATAGACAGGCCGACGCATTAAGCTTAAGTTCGACCACTTTGGATCCAATTCATTCACTTTTACTTTCAATTTTTCATTGTTGTAACGTGGGGTTACCAGAATAAAGTTTTGGCGCATTGCTAATCTTTGCCAAATCCACGTGCCGCTAATAATTGCTCCCACTGAAAAACTACCAAAACGTGATTACTAGCCAGAAAAAACAACCACTCAAAAAAACGCGCTGGATCCAAAGTGGTGAAACTTAATCTTGATGCGCCGGTTCGTCTATATAGGGGCCTTATTTCTCACAAAAGAGCAAATTCGCTCCACAGAGTCCCATTACTTGGTGCTTGACTATCTGTTTGATATGGTCAAATAATATGATATTAAATTACAGTTTAAAACCAGCACGAAATCTTGCTTAAAAAATCACTCTTGCCTACGTCGCGTTGGAATTTCATTGCAAAACCCACTTCCAGAAATCGAAAATGAAATTTATAGTACCAATTTTAAAGCTTATACTAGCTGCGTGGCCCGGCGTTGCACGGGCTTTAATGTAGTGAAGGCAGTTTGAGAAAACTACTCGCCACCAAGGCGGCTCGCCTTTAAAGTAGCGAGAAAAGTTTCAACAAACTACTCGCCACCAAGGCGGCTGGCCTTTACAGTAGCGAGGAAAATTTCAATAAACTACTCGCCACCAAGGCGGCTCGCCTTTAAAGTACCAAGGAAAAGTTTAACAAACTACTCCCCGTTTAAGCAGCTCGCTAAAAACCTTTCCTGCATCAAAGAATCAATCAAATTATTTACACATGCTTCCTCAAAAATAAAGACGATGTCAAGTAGTGCATACTTAGCACTCTCCCTAAATAACAAATAAGATTCCTTATCAAAAACAATTATTTCCAAACCGCTTTCTTAATGTAAAATTAATTGCAAAATTCTAAACGAAAAAGTTCTTTTAATATTTGGATCGCAGCCAAAAAAGTTCCTTCTAAAAACAGCAATTACAATTTTATTTAAAAACACATTTTCAAAATAGTACCAGAGAAAAAATATGTCATTAATAATTAGAATAAAAACAATTGTTAGAACTTTGTTATAACACGTATTCAAAATGACAATGGAAAAAAATAACACTCGTTCATTTTAAAAAGTTCAATTTAGTTAACGTTTTAATTTAAAATCGCAACGGAAAGAAATAAATATCTTGGAATTTTAAATAGTTCAACTATTTAATTAACGCTTTAATTTAAAATGGCTACGGAAAGAAATAAAAGTCTTGGAATTTCAAATAGTTCAATAATTTAATTAACGTTTTAATTCAAAATGGCAACGGTAAGAAATAAAAGTCTTGGAACTTAAAATAGTGTAATAATTTAATTAACGCTTTAATTTAAAACGGCGACTGAAAGAAATAAATCTCTTGTAATTTTAAATAGTTCAATAATTTAATTAACGTTTTAATTCAAAATGGCAACGGTAAGAAATAAAAGTCTTAGAATTTTAAATAGTTCAACAATTAATTAACGTTTTAATTCAAAATGGCAATGGTAAGAAATAACAGTCTTGGAATTTTAAGTAGTTCAACAATTAATTAACGTTTTAATTCAAAATGGCAACGGTAAGAAATAAATGTCCTGGAATTTTAAATAGTTCAATAATTTAATTAACGCTTTAATTTAAAATGGCAACTGAAAGAAATAAATGTCTTGGAATTTTAAAAGTGCAAAGAATTTAATTAACGTTTTAATTAATATCTCAGCTACTATTTAACGTCGTACAATTACGCGGTTGGTCTTATTGTCTTCCTTAGAAAATTTCGAATCGAATGGTATTATGTTTGATTCTTTACGCTCAGCGGTTTTTGAGGAATTCAAGCTTCAGACGGAATTTTAAATAGTTCAATAATTTAATTAACGCTTTAATTTAAAATGGCAACGGAAAGAAATAAATGTCTTGGAATTTTAAAAGTGCAAAGAATTTAATTAACGTTTTAATTAATATCTCAGCTACTATTTAACGTCGTACAATTACGCGGTTGGTCTTATTGTCTTCCCTAGAAAATTTCGAATCGAATGGTATTATGTTTGATTCTCTACGCTCAGCGGTTTTTGAGGAGTTCAAGCTTCAGACGGACAGACAGACGCGGACAGATTTTAATAGTAGTAATTAATGTATAGTTTCGCTACTTCTGTCAACGGCCATTCCATGTTGAAAATACCGTTTCTCGTCCGATCACCGAAGTCGAGCAACATCGGGCGTGGTCAGTACTTGGGAGCAAGGAGATTAAAGAGGAGGAGCTAAATCTCTGCTATCTAAAAGTGGCAACGAATTCTCACCCGCCGCCAGAGGACGCTAGCTGAAACGCTCCCTATCTCCTACGGGAATCAATGTAAATCAGTGGTTCTCAACGGGGGCGATACCACCCCCCGGTGGGCGGTGGGAAGATGGTAAGGGGCGGTGAATGTATTTTGGGCGGCAGGGGGGCGGTGGATAGATTTTGGGCGGTAAGGGGGCGGTGGGTATATTTTCAAATGTGCTTGTGAGGACATGTTTTATGCGAGGGCGGCAGGAAACCATCATCTCTTATATCACCAAGGAATAACTTACAAAGTTGTTTTCTGCCGATGTCTCCCGAACCCTGATCTTCTCCTAACGTTATGATGGAGAGCCTAAAATTTGCCAATAGCGCTTTAATTTGAAAGCCACCTAACTTGACCGACTTTTTATGTCGTTAAAGCATCCCCCCTAATAACATCAAAAGCATGTAACAATAGAATTTTTCACAGTACAATGTGAAAAAAAACTGGAGAAAAATCCCGAACCTTAATTATTCCCTCTTCATCAACAAAAATAGCTTAAATTTTGCGTTTTTTTTATACTTCAATTTCGGAGAACTTTGAAGGAGCTCTGACTCCTAAAATTACTAAACTTAGCCATTAAATAACTTCAATTATGAAAAATCTTTATAAGGGACCTCTTTCTCCCTAGTTAATGTTACCAAAAATTGTCTAAAATTACGTCAATTTTAAACGTTTCACCGGGGCCGAATTTGAACACCACGAAACCTAAATTTAAAGAAACCGTATTTTTAAGACATAGAATTCAAAATAAATTTCGGGAGAAATTCCTGACACCTCACCACCGTCTTTACTGTGATATCGTCAAAGGCACAGTTATAACTTTTGTTATCTTATCTAACCTTCAAAGCAATAAATTAATCAAAAACAATGTCTCTGAATTGAACTTATCTCGTGATTTGTAAATTCAACTTATACCAGTTTTTTTTTTAATTAAAACTTGATTTTTACAGGTGACAGGTACAGGTGATAATTTTTAAGTCTTTGTCTCTGATGGGAAAAATAGAAGGAACGGCTTTGTTATTGCCTCTCAGCGGTAAAATCCTATATCCGTACGTAATAAATAGGGGATGCGTATTGCTTAGTTGCAAGTAAATAAGAGCAAGACTACTTGGGATTGGACTGTTCAGAAACTGTTTGAACGTAGTGTATTTTTAAAAATATATTGGTTTTCAAACAAAATGTTGAAAACGGTACACTTTTATTTCAAACCGTGCTGCTCTTATTTACCTTAAAATGGTTCACTCATTTAATGCACCCATTCTAGGCCCTTGGTTGTTGGTGACACAGCTTTTCAGAGGAGGAAAATGCCAGCTTTTTCTAAAAATTATTCCAAAGAAGAAAAAAAAAGCATAAGTTTTTTTACTTTATAGTCATTTTTCAACTGTCTGTTTGGGAAAATTTCAGAGTTAAACCGGTGAAGAGAACTCCCCCCCCCCTCTTTTTCCACTTTTACGTCCGTCCACAAAGGGGGCGCTGAAAAAAATTTCAGCCCTAAAGGGGGCGGAAGCTGTAAAAAGGTTGAGAACCACTGATGTAAATGATACTGAATCTGTCATCTTTTTAAATGCTGCTATGGGGAAGAAAATTTTTTTTTTTCAACTGGATTTTGGTGTAAATCTTCGATTGACATTATGAATTAAATATGAATTTCATCACACGAAAATAGGTGCCGTATTCTTTGAGAAATAGGTTTAATCGAATGCACTTACCAACTTGCCAAATCTGACAGAATCTGTCATTTTAAAAGACTGCTGTTGGCAAGAATATTTTTTTTTAATTGGAATTTTGCTCAAACCATCGATTAACATTATGAACTAAATATATTTAATAAATACATTTAAACTAATAATTATTTTGTCTACTAAATATATTTAATTAATAACAAAATTAAATTCTTACATAATTAATTTTTTGCCTCATGCTTAATTTATCAACAATTTAGAGAACTGATTCTCAGCAAAAATTATATCGTACAATGCAAAGAAAATGTCACATACAGTCGCATATATGTCAAATTTGGCAAGTAGCTAGATGCCGTCGATTAAACATCTTTCTTAAAAAATACGGCAAAATTTCAGTGCGGTGGATCAAAGTCATATTTAGTTCATAATGTTAATCGATGGTTTACACCAAAATCCAGTTGAAAAAAAAAAATTTTTTTCTTTCCCATAGCAGCATTTAAAAAGATGACAGATTCAGTATCATTTACATTGATTCCCGTAGGAGATAGGGAGCGTTTCAGCTAGCGTCCTCTGGCGGCGGGTGAGAATTCGTTGCTACTTTCAAACTAGCGCATCCGTAGAACATTTCTCTCCTTCTTTCTACTTTTCGACTCCGTGCTTGGGAGGGTGACCACCTGGGAACACCACGTGTTGTTGGCTTTTTTTAAATTTTTCAACATTTAGATCATTTTTTATGCACTAAGCCCCCTGACCTCAACGTTTTTAGGGTTATTTAAATTTAATATCCTCCCCAAAAATGCATTTCTTCACAAATTTTATGCGGAAATTAGAGCGAATCTTCAAATTTACATGCACACTTCCACAGAGGGTGCAGTATATTTTTGGTTCCTTATCCCAGGGAAAAGCTTCAATCTTACTTGACGTTAGGCCATTTCGCATAGTTTAGAATCTTTCAAAACGCTATATAAGGATGCCCTTCCCGATAGCCCAGATGGAAATATTTTTAAAATTGTGTTGGGTTTGCGACCCTAATAGCACAGTCACATGTCGGCGACGTAAAAAATACGTCGCACTGCGACGTGCGCTACATCTCAGAGACGTCGCGGCACATCTGTATAACATCTCAGAGATGTTCTGCGCATGTGGAAATGTCCGTCGCATGTAACATCGCATTGTAACATATCTGGGCTGTCGCGCTGCGACATTGTCGTCGCACTGCGACAGCTCAGAGATGTTCTAGTCATGTGGAAAAATCCAACTTCAGTTACGTCGCATAGTAACATCTATGGGTTGTCGCATTGCGGCCTTGTCATCTCAATGCGACAGCTCAGAGATGTTCTGCGCATGTGGAAATGTCCAACTTCAGTTACGTCGCATAGTGACATGCATGGGCATGTGGAAAATAAAAGCATAGTGACACATGCGAGTTGTCGCAGTCAGCATAATATGATGTGTGGGGGTTTTGCAGTGTGAAAACTTAGGCATGTTTCAATTCAACGTAGCTGAAGTTTGACATTTTCATGCACGCTAAACAT